>NDGM011201393.1:0-17826 GCA_002564305.1 Octomys mimax | reverse complement strand
AAAAAAAAAAAAAAAAGAATTAAAATGAATTTAACTGACGTTATATGGCCTTAAATCATAAAACCAGCAAAACAAAAAATAGGGGGAAACTGTGACACTGATGAGGGGAGAGACTGTAGTGAAAGCAAAAATGGACAAAAGAGATTGCATCAAGCTGAAAAGTTTCGGTGTAGCAAAGGAAGCAATAAGAATGAAGAGACAACCAACAGACTGGGAGGGATTACTTACAAATCATATCTCAGAAAAAGAGATACTATCTAAAATATACAAAAATCTCAAGTGAATCAATAAGAAGAAACCTAATAACAATACTAAAAATGGGCAAAGGACCTGAATAGATGTTCTCCAAAGAAAACATATAATGCAAATGATCAACAGGTATATGAAAAATTCTCGACTCCCTACCCTGCCCAGTGTTGAGAACTGAATCCAGGATTTGTTCATATAGGCAAGGGCTGTACCCTGATCCCAATGTTCAAGATCTCTATCATCAGAGATACAAATTAAAACCACAATGAGCTACCACTTCACACACACTTACTAAACTGGTTATTATTATTGAACAGTTGAAAAATGAAAAGATTAGCATCTTCTCATGATGGTGTAGTTCTGTAGTCCCAGCACTCAGGAGGTTGAGGCAGGAGGATCATTGCAAGTTTGAAACCAACTTGGGGTACAAAGTGGGCTCAATTCCAGCCTTCTCAAGGGCTGCATAGTGAGACAGACAAAAAGACAGACAGACAGACAGATGAAAGAAAGGAAGGAAAGAAGGAAGGGAGGGAGGGAGAGAAGGTTAACAAGGGCACACAGGGAAAGTGACACTTGCCCACTATTGGGACTATTATGAATTAGTATAGTCACTTTGGAAATAAGCATACAAGTTCTTAAAAAACTAGAGGTACAATCACCATGTGATCCAGTAATTTCATTTCTGGGTATATACCAAGAGAAATAGAATCAAGTATGTTGAAGAGATACCAACACTCCTGCTTTCAATATTCATAACACTAACAATTAACAGATATTTAAAACGTGGTATTTATACACACAGTAAGATATCACTCAGCCTTTAAAAAGCAGGAAATTCTGTCATTCAACAAAATGTGGGCAGACCTGGAGGAATTATGCTGAGTGAAATAAGCCAGGTACAGATGGATGAATACTGCACAATTTCATGTATGTACGGCATTTATAAAAATCATGGAAGCATGAAGAAAACAGAATGCTGGTTACTTGAAAGTGTGGTAGGGCAGAGATTTGATCAGGAAAGGGGTGAATGTGGATAAAAAGGCTTAGTTATCCAAGGGAAAAGGTTGATTACAGGTAACAAAATCATATTGCATATTTTAAACTATTTAGAAGAATGGATTGTAATGATTTCACTACAAATAAATGGTAAGTATTTAAAGGGTGTATATGTTAACTAACCCAATTTGATCACTCCACATTGTGTAAATGTAAGACACTCACATTTTGCCTCATAATTTATCATTTATGAATTGAAAATCAAACAAAGACAAAAAGTCTGAGCATGTAGTGGGCACTCAATGAATATAAATTGACAGAAAGATTATTAAAGGAGAGTTCACTTGCTTTTTTAAAATTTTCTTGCTACAAGGTCTCGCTATGCAGCTCGGACTCATAGGGATTTTCCTATTTTCAGCCTTCCCAGTGCTAGGATTACAGGCCTGTGACACCACGCTGGGTCTTGGTGGCTGACTCAGTGTGCCTGTGGGCAGGGACAGTGTGGCATGTAGTGCCAGGGCTCAAATCCCAGTCCCTGTACTTGCCTAAAAAGGCATTTATTCTGCTGAGCTGTCTTGCTGGTTCTGACCATGCACTTCCTAGCAAGTGTTTATGAAGCATCATCTAGCACTGGGCTTACTTTAACAATTGGTATTAGATGAAGCAAAGACCCATTCCTGCATGAAGCATACACACTAGAGTGAAACAGATGCAAACAATGAATCTAAAGAAACCTGAAACTGTAAAGTATGTTAGATGGTGTTATGCTTTTTCTCTAGGTGTCCCCCCAAAGTCTCATGTAGTTATGGGGTGAACTTCTAGAGTTTGTGATTAACTCATGATCCACTGGGATTATGGGTGATCCAAGGCTGGGATTATGGGTCAGAGTACTGCTGGGATTATGGGTATGAATGCTACACCCAGCCTGAGGCGGATAGCCTGAATGTAACATAAGAGAGACAGAGGGACAGACTTCCTCTCTGTTGCCATTGTTGCTGCTACTCCTCCCATTTTTCTCTTGCTGTCTTGCTGCCTTCCACTGCCATGAAAGGTTGCTCTCTGCCATGTACCACTCTGCCTTGGAGCCAGCTGAGTGTGGACTGAAACCTTCAATAACTGTGAGCTAGATAAATCTTTCCTTCCTTCATTTTGAGTGTCAGGTATTTGTTCCAGCAATAAGAGACGAGTAAGTGAGACCGATGGCAAGCCTGGCCACATGAATAGGCAGAGGGCAGGGTGGGAGGAGCGGGTTGGGGAGCATGGCACGTACATCAGGGTGGCTGGGGACTCACACATCTCAGGCTGGCTTGGACTTACTCTGAGTTTGCAGCCTTCATTCTGACACAGCTTCCTGACAAGGGCACCGATTATGATCATAACGGTCTCTCTGATGTCATTGCTCCCAAAGGAACCTTTGAACTTCCCCTGTAAGCCAAGCAGAGAGAGCAAAGGCTCATGAAGATACTAAAACACTTCCAAGGGAAACTTACAGTGAAGGAATGAAGTCATACTACCAGGGGAAAAGGTTTTCACAGCCATTACTGTTGATCAGATTCTCAGATAGCTCCAATATAACATTTAAATACTGGAAAAACAGTATCCTTTCAATGTATATGTATAAATACCATACAAAATTTTTTAAGTCAAAACCAATTTTTAAAAATGGCTTACTGAAACATAACTGACACATTTTCTTCTGAAGTTTTGTTTCATGCCACGTGACATGATGGGTGACAGTTGCTGTTTCTACAAGGTCTGATTTATGTTAGTTGGTGGGACTGTAAAGACAGTAGGGCAGTAAAGTACTGCACAGGAGTGACTGACAGACAGGCAGCACAGAAGTGCAGCCTTCAACCCGATCAAACACCTTTCAGCTACCGCCTACTTGCCTGAGAGGTGTTTCATTTCACCTCTGGCAGCTGAGGGTCTGTATTGTCCCAGGGTCAACTTAACTTACAAGGAGAGCTCTCAGGAGCTCTTCGTCGGGATGGGAGGCAAATCCGCAGGCGTACAGAAACCTCTCCTGGAGAACCACAGTGCTGTCACTTTTGAAGTCCAAAAAGTCCAAAATGGCTTCTAGGGAGGCTGGGGTCTGAGCAGAGGTGACAGCGTCCACAAGCTGTGGGCTGGGAGAAGGGCACAGTCACCACCAGCAGAGCACGCCTGGGGCCAGGAGTCAACACTGCACCACCCAGGCTTTCCACTAGGCTCAGTTTCCTGGAGAAGCCATTCTTTTTAAAAAAACTGAACAACCACCACAAAAAAGAATAAGACTTTCTGAAAAGACTTCTCTATTTCATTTAAATCTCTCTTTTAACTCTTCTCTCTCTGATTTAAACAATATATAATCAGAATATACAAATTAGTTTGACTCTATTAACCTAAAACAAATATAACCTGATGTTTGTAAATTAAAATTATTTACATGAAACTATAAATTAGGCTTAAATTCTTTTCTATATGAGTACTACACAAAAAGGTTTGGTCCAAGAAATTGACTTTTTCTCTAATTAGCTTTGCAAATACACATATTTCTCAAATGCATAACAATCAGAATAGCCTCATCTGAGTAAAAAAATATTTTAACTTTATATCCAAGGGAAACTTTGCTGATTTTTAAAAGTAAAATCATGGTACAGCTCTATGTTTAATCACAATGAATATCGTGAGGAGTGGTGAAGTTTTTGAAACTAGCTGTCACACTAATGAATATGTGTATACAAATTCTATATACTTCTCCACATAAAGAGTCAAACACATGCTTAACACTTTGTACTTTAAAAATTATAGCCCTCCATGCTGGCCCCCCACCCAGGCATGCTGAGCCAGCCACAGAGTCTGGGCGTGGTGGCGCTTGCCTGTAATCCCAGCACTGGGGAGGCTGAAAACAGGAGGATCACTAGTAGTGAGACCTTGTAGCCTCTGTACTAAATACATTTTAAAAAAATTATATATGTATCTCTTTTACTTTGATCCTAACAAATAAAGCAAAGATGGAGAGACAATGTTTAAAAAATGACTGCTGGTTAAGTGCTGTGTTAGAAGTTTTAGGTGTGCAGCAGCCTGTTTTTAATTTCTTCATCTTTAAAACAGAGTGAAAGGCCGGGGAGATGGCTCAGTGGCACAAGCACCTGCCTGGCAAGTGTAAGGTCCTGAGTTCAATCCCCAGTACAAAAAAGAAAACAGTGGAGTAAAACATCGTATTCATTTTAGGATTGTTGGGAGGCTCGAATCCATAACCAAATGCAGAACTTGGAAGCTATAGCTCTAAGTGATTAATATATATTAGCTGTTAACATGGCCACCGTTTTAATTCACTGACTATCCTGGCAGTTTAATTCTAATTTTCCCTTACAAATGAGGGTGCAGAGTCAGAGACACCTGTCACCTGTTCAAGGTCACACACACCAATGGTGCAGCTGAGGTTGCAACCCAGCCTTTTGTAACTTTGCAGCCCATGAATCCATCCTACAAATGCAGCAAAAAGGGAGGGGGCCACAAGTCATGTAAAATTAGGAAACGTTAAAAGAAGCTTATGAAGAACATTATCAGATGGAAGATTGTCTGCAACAAGGACAACTATGCACCTTAGCCTCAACCCATATTTTCCAGCCTGGTGACATAGAATCTCTAGTTGTTGGTATACCTGTCATTGCCTTGCCAATTACAGGAGGCCTGACATAGGCAGCTCTGGAAATGACACATTGCCCCTTCATGTCTCTGACTGTCCTACTGTAAATAAAGGAATTGTTATCCTATTTTATGCCTATTAAAAGTGAGGCTGAGAGAGATTAATAGAAAATGACTTGCTTAAAAGATACACAGTTACTGGAAGTCAGAAAATTTAAAACTAGGTCATCTAATTTTGGTGTATTCTGGTCTCTTTTCTATTATATCATGCTACGTGTATGTTACATATGGTGCTGTACAGTAGTGGGTAAATCTCATATAGAAAATATACTAAGCAGCCATCCAAGGTATTGTCATCTGACAATTTTAAGGTTAAGGGTTTGTGCCATTCATAATCTCAACTGAAATCTAAATCCTGTATCTCTCAGTATTTTTGCCTTGATCGTAAGACAAAGTCCCTCTACCAGTGTAGTTAAAGGTTCTGTGAGTACAACAGAATCTGTTTGATTCATGTTTTTGCATTATCTTGCAACTTCTGGTTTAAATATTTAACTTTGAGGAAAGTAGCCAGTTTGTGCTTAACTGTAGGTAATTCTAATCTCTGAGTATTCTAAAGACAGGTGAATAACAAATGCAATCAAGAATAAATACAATTTTCAAAAAACAGTTAAATTATCTTCTGACACTGTAGCCACTAAGGTGTGTGCATGAATGTGTGTATACATTGACCAATTTCCACTTTCCCTTCATTAGTGGCTTATTTTCACTATCTGTCAAATTAAGTGAGCCATAAACTATATAATTAATTAGAGCAATTTGCATCCTGCAGCTAAGTTTGTACTTATAGACAACCTGTATTATATGCAAAAAATCTGTATTTATTTTTTAAAAAGAGAATTTTAAGGGCTGGGGAAATAGCTCAGTAGAATAAGCACTTGTCTGACAAGTGCAGGGTCCTGAGTTCAATCCCTGGTACCACAAAAAAAAAAAAAAGAATTTTAGAGTTGAGTCACCTCTCTTCAGTACACATGAAAATGAGTCACACTTGGACTAGATGTCAAATAACATAAGAATTTCTTTTTCTAAATTCCTTTGGCTATTTAGTTCAGATTTCAATTTCTATATAAGATGTGGCTTCAATCGGATCTTTAGTGGGATCACTTTTTAGTGGAAAGCCATAGCTTTTCTGTTTGTTTTAATCAGTTCTGAAAAATTTTTCAGTGTGAATCGACAGCTTAGGAACAGGATTTTAAACACAGTGAGGCAGCCGTGGGTCCAGTTGCCGCAGGGAGCCCTGGCCTGGCCTCTTTGTATACTGATGCAGAATCATTTAAACTTATAAACACAGAAATACACATTGTGAGTCACTGTCAAGAACACTCTTGCATTTGTAACCCAGTGACTGTCTGGTACCCATACACAGCAGGACAACTGACTTGGAGACAGGGCAGTTGGCGTTAAAGGAGTCCTGCTTTAATAAGAATAGCACTCTAGAGTGTGGTCTAATGCCACATCCAGCTGAGGAACTTACAGGACATCTTGACTCGCAGTTTTCAGGATGTGCAGGATGTCTTCTCTCTGCGAAGTCCTGAGGTGCTGCACAAAGGCCAGGAAGCTCCTGACAGCCTCAGCCTTGGAGAGGTTGTCTGGCTGCAGGTGTTTCCTGACTGCCTGCCAGTGCTCCGAGAGCTGCAAAACAGGCTACAGCTTTTGCTCTGTTCTACTGAACATTCCCACTTATTTTTATTTCTCCAGGAGTAAAATTGTCCTAATGTGTGACAAGAGGAGAAGCTTCCGTGTTTTAGCTCAGTGTGGGTTCTGTCTCCCAGGCCATCCTCCAGCCCTTCTGATGCCCAGGTGCTGTGCTGGGCCACCCTGGGAAAGGGGAGCACTTGTACCTGCTAGCTGACAACCACAAGGGACGCCTGGCCCTTGTAGGTCATGGGCCTTACACCTGATGTGAAGCCTTCACTACCCTAGTGAAGGTTTGCAGGAATGTAATTCACAGCAGGATATTTCAAAGGGGAAAATATCAGAACTGCTGAAAAATTGCATTAAATTGCATTAAACTTCTAATTTACCTATACTTCCCTGAAAATCTATTTTATAACCGTTCGTGCTCCCTATCTTGTCTTTTTTTTTTGCATCATTATTATGAAATTCAATGCTCTGCTATTACCAATGCATCACTTAATCATTGTTTACATCTGTCTGGGAAAGTAGTAATTACATAAAGATAATTCACACACATCAGCAATTATTTTACAATATTAAGTAATTGAAAAATAGTAAGTAATTGTAATTGATGACTTCTCTTTGAAATAAACTAAAGAACTTACTCTTCATACTTTACTACTTGTTGTCCATTGTACAGAACATGTTAAATTCCACAGGGCCTCAGATTGCCACACTGCAATCATCACCATGCCTGCATGTTCTAAATTACTCATTCCTTCTAGTAAGGGAAGGACACTTATATTTTCTCTATTGCAAATCTTCTTTTACTATCTAATCTTAAGACAGTCCCATGACAAATTCCAGCTGTATTTAGCTTGATATTTACTGAGCCATTTCTGAAAGCAAAAAGTACATCAACATGAATTCAGATCTTACAGAGTTGCAAGAATGTCATATTTAAATAAGGAGAACAAACTCTCAGTGACATAAATTTTTCTTGCAATAATTAAGAAATAATTATCAAGAATCTTCGAGGGCTCATAATGTTTAAAACTATGAGAAGAGGAATAAATAGTTCAAAGCATAAGAAAAATATGTAGTGTTGTTAGTCACTTTCCTAAATATCTTTGGTCTCATTAGAAAAATTACATGAGGACATGAAGTGACACAGGGAAAAAATAAAGTTTAAAAAACAGTGTTTTGAATAACAAAATTCTTCTCCTATAATGCAGTTTGATTAAGTTTAGAAATTAATAAGGAATAAGCATCTTGCACATAAAGTGAACTATGATAAGAGCTCCTAGTGATTCCACCTTTCTGAACATCACCATATCCCAAGAGAGGAGTACTTTCTCATAACTGCCATGGAGCTTGAAGCCAGAGTTTGCTCTTCTGTCAAGTGATTAAATATTAGGAAATTCTGGGCCCAAAACATTTTTGTGATCATATGTCACAACTCATTCACACAATATTTCTGGGATTGAAGAGTTACACTTTGTCTCGTGGGATGGGATATCTCGTTTCTGGCTATATTGGTGGAGCACACTACAGTATGGAAGGGAAGGGCACCCTAACTTCAGCACAGAACTTGAAATACTCTGTCAGCCCCCAACAGCAAAACCCAAAATCCTAAGATCAGTAAAGCATCCTCCTTGCGGACAAATAACTAGTAAGTGGTAAAACTTTCAAGATTCAGACCCTTGTCCACGTTCTTGACATAATGTATTTCTACTTGTTTCATTAGGCCCTTTATCTTCCCTGAATTCTAGGTGTAGCTTTCAGAAGATTGCCCACTTTTTATTAGAGATGAGTGGGTGGTAATTTTTGTTGTGTTATACTTCATTGAGGGTGCACGTTTTTGGATTATGAGCATCCTAACTCTGGCGGCTGGCAATTGGTGCTTTAACCCTAGAATTAGTTGGTGTTTTCACTGGAAAGAAAAGGAAAACAAAATCTTAAGTCAGTATTGGTCCCATATTCCTCATACTTACTGAAGGACATTTTTTACATGTGCTCTGGAAGACCTGCCCCACAATGGGAATGGCTGTATACTTTGAGTCAACTGCTTTAATTACAGTGGCAACCTGCTTGCCAGGGATCAGTCTGGGACCTGCTTCAGTTGTCTTCAGCTCTAATTTTTGCCTGAATAACACCAAAAACAAATAGCACTTCATTAGCTTCCTTCTGAGTGAACAAGATGTTAATTGCTATTTTGATGGGAAAAATGCTTATATTAATATATTCAAGTTGTGTAAGTTCAAGCTTTGACATCTCCAGAGGTAACTAAAACCTGGATATAATTGTGAGTCTTCCTGAACAACAATTTTATTCAATTATTTGAAAATTTAAATCTTAGCTTTCAAAATAGTATGACAAGAGAATATAAGAAAAAAATTTGCCTGGGTGCTGACTAAGACATGGAATGTCAGCCCTTCTGCGTTTAGTCCAGCTTTCTGGAAATGATACTTCAATACAAACACACATCACTTATTAACCAAGACAGGAGAGTTTAATTCCTGAAAATGGTCTCAATTTTATTATTGTCTGATATGCTTTTCCAAAGTTTATCTCTCTGCCTTTGAAAGGTAGTATCTGCACCCCTCTTGGTGAAACTGGACAGGGCTCAGTGATTGCCACAAGTAGCAGAGGTGTGCAGGAGTTGCTCTATGACATCCAGGCCATGTCATGCAAAGGAATTTAGTGATCATCAGCACAGGTGCCTCTGAGTCTCAATTGCCAGATGAGCAGCCTGGCTTACATGTGGGGCCAGGGAGAGAGGCTGTGCAAGAGAAGGAGACACAGATGAGCTATCTGCATTTGAGCTTCTTAGCTCAAGCACCCGACGAGTGAAGTGCAACCTTTGACTAATTCCATCTTGACCAGTGACTGTAGCTGCTTAGCAGAGATGGGCCAAATCCAGGTTGAGCATAGCAAGACCAGAAATATAGGAAACAACAGTACAGTGATTTTTGTGTTTTACATCTCTGAAGTAGGGCAGTTTGCAATATAGATGGAAAATTAATGCTCAATGAGTAATTAAAAACTTATTTTGTATGAAAACAACATGTACTATGAAGTACAGTGCAATTCCACTCCAGATAAGACTTCAAGTTTTATGTTTTGAGGAACTTCTCTCATAATTGTGTTTTGATTTGATTCTGACATTAGGGCAACTTCACAGGAAATTCTGGGGAAGAAATGACCTATGATATAATGCATCTAATAATGAGACATGTTTTTCTAGAATTAAAATCTGAAAAGAATGCAAACTTTTAAATTTAAAGTTCCAGTTCTTAATCCTGTAGGACTATTGTGAACACAGAAATAGTCTCAAGTTGGCACACCAGACTTAAATAATTAAATACTAGAAGTATCTTCAAAAACTCTGTCACATCTCTGTACCGTGGAAATTTTTATATTTCTCACAATAATTTTAAGCCTCTCCCAAGGAGAGGAAGTGCACATGCCACCACATTGTAACCTTAATATTAAATATGTTTGACAGAGAAATTAGAAAATGAACTAGAATAAATTAAGCAGTTGTCTTCATAAAATTTCAACGCAAAAATTGATTTTAATGAAATTTTGTTAAAATGGTATTTACCATGTGTATATGTTATCATAAATGATTGAATAAAAATGAACAGACTAGTATAACTCACACTTTGCAATGAAAAAACACTGTATACACACACACACACACACGCACCCCTATTTACAAGTCAAATATAATAACATATCAACAAACAGCAGAGAAAATAAATATTTCAGCAACATCTTACTTTGAAACTATTCTTCCTTTTATGGAGTTTAGGAAATTCAGTCCAAAAGCATGGATTTCTTCTGCAACCACAGCTAACACAAAGCTGTCTTCTATCTTATAGGTAGTAACAGATGTAGCTTTTGAACTGACACCTAAGACCTAAATAAATAAATCGATAAGTAACTGTGTTTCCGACAAGTGATCAATCAGATTTTTAGTCATTAAATCAAGTCAAATAGCAAACTATCTTTCAATCAAGATAGCTTCTTGACACACTTCACCCTAACCATACCTGCAACATAGTTTCATGGGTGTATTCATTTGTCAGGTATGAAGCTAGAATCTAAGCTAAAAATTTTGAACACTTACAGATTATGCCATTATTTTATTTTTCTACCATTTTAAATTAATCTCTGCAAAATTAATTTGAAATTATTCAAAATTATTTGAATGCCTCTAAGAGAATGATACCAATCATACCTGATTTTGGGTTGTAAATCCAGGCCTCTCTATTTTGCATGAATCTAAGGCTTTAATTTTGACCACTTTATCCTGCTGGGCCTGGTAGGTCACTTTACAGTTGCCAGAGACATCTACCTAAAAAGAAAAGCAAGAACATAATGGGACTGAGCATGGACTATTTTGATTCTATTAGGAAATGGCTTTCAAATTGAGGTCCCTAGCATGCCTTTGGGGATTGCTTCTTTTTCTCCTTAGGACTTAAAAAGCAGGTAGAAAGAATGCCAAGGTCACCAATAGCATATGATTCTTTCTCATCTTCCTTGATTTAGTCTTGTGTGACTTTCACATTGTCCCACTTTTCTCTATAAGAGATAAAGGAACATCCTTGACATCACTGAAACCTCTGGCAAATGGGTAATTAGGGGTCAAGGAGTGTTGATTCTTAAGGCTGTATTAACAGTGTATTAAGTATGATTAGAAAATTTAGAAAAACTATGGGATTAATTAAGCTCATTATCAGTCATATGAACAATTTGAGTTTAAGCTAATTGTCCATTTAGACTCCACTTAGCTTCCCTGAGATGTCCCCTGAGCTTCTGCCAACATCACCCATGTCCTATTCCAGCAAGCTAATCAACATTGGCTGTCAGATCTTCTCACCCATTCAGGGGCTGGCTGGAAAAGTTGGACTCCAGCCTTGGCCCCAGGAATTGTAATAGGGGAACCACTCAACTTCTCTAACTAACTTCAGTTTCTGCATTTGCAAAATGAGGGGCATTGGTACAGGTTAGTCATTCCCATATTGATAATGCATTAAAATTATCTGAGATTGTTAGAATACTTATCCTCGAATCCAGTAAATCTATTTCTGAGCATATTTTTCATATACTCCCTCAAGCTCACTGTCTAGTAGTGCCCAGTGATGTCCAGAAACCCCTGGAATGATCCCTAAGGTTTTCTGCACATCCAACAATTATTCTAAGTCTCACTAGTATAACTGATTCTTAATCCCTTTACCATGAATTCAAGTAATAAAACATTGGAGTAAATGACAATTATCTTATATGTAAATGAGATTTGACCACCCAACTTAACTTTTCTGAGGAAACCATGTGAGTTTTATAAGTAGAAATTATTATAACAATTTTGCTAACCCTACTCACAAGCACAATACTGAAACTTTAGTAACGTTAGCAAGTACCTCATTGGTGGTTCCAGCACTTAACTGCATTTGAAAAAGGCTGGCCAGGCCTCTCTTCAGATTTTCTATGGCTACTGGCTCATTTTGATATGAGTAGAACTCTTTGACCTAAGTGGGAGGAGAAAGAGAAACATAAATGAAGCAGAAATGCTTCAGTCATCAGATTTGTTTAAGTATGTGGTTGGAAGGGTCATATTCTTGCCCCATTAACTCTAGGATAACCAATTACCACAAAACTGCCTTTTTTCATGAAAAGAAGCTAGATTTCTAATAAGCTAGNCCATCCAGATATGAAATTTAAGGGGGCTGATGATGAAGGTTTTGCCCATGATAAGCATTGACTGAAAAAGGAAAGAGCTCTGACAAAGGCTGAGATGTCTATGAAAACAAGAATTGTCCACAGAGGAAAACTTAAGACACATTTTCTTTGAACATATCTCTTTGTTCTTTACCATCCTTTAGAAAGAAACTATCTGGGGTATAAAATAACAGAAAATAAAAGGGTTCTAAGTAGAAAATCACAACCCTGCTGATTCAGATTCCTAAATGGCTCATGCTTTATAGGCTCTGACAACAGTCAGGCAGGTCATGTACCAAGGGGCAAAACCCCAGAGGGTCAATGTTTTCCCAGCATTCACCTGGCTTTGAGTATAAGGAGACAGAGGCTGGGAGACTGGAGGTTGGGATTTTGTCTCCAGGTTTTGCTTTGAGATTCTGTTTAAAATGTGGAGAAAGGTTGAAATGCTGAGGGGTGGCTCTGGTTTGGCAGCAACAGTAAGTGACTTAGCATTGCTTTATACTTGACATTTCTGGTTCAGTGCCTTTTATCATTTTGATAAGTTAGTTCATGTGTAAGAAATAGAATGAGAGCTGGGGATTTAGTACAATGGCCTGGCAAGCATGAGGTCCTGAGTTTGAGTCCCAGTCACCCTCCCCAACACCCCACCAAATATATGGCATCCAAGAAATAAGATGAAAATACAAAGAGACTTTTCTGAAAAGCAGCCTGTTGGGTTTCACTCTATATTAACTTTAAAAACATCACAGTTTAGAAATACATCTTCCCTATAAAAATTCCCAAGGTCTATGATAAGTATAGCTGAGTATTTCTACCAAAATATCTTGAATATTTCTATTTCTATTTCTACTTCTCTTTAAATATAACCATGGCTTTTCAAATAAAATAGAAAGTTCTGTAATTATATAATGAATTCAATTAATATCAATATGAATAATTTAACTATATAAAAGTCTCTCATGCCTTAGAAAAAGAGAATATTTTGTCTGAATTATCCAGACAAAATGCCTCAAATCTCTATTTTTACTTCCTCCTATATACCCTGCCTAGTGACAGATTTACTAGATACTTTATTTGGCAATCAACTTTAGCTATCACATTGGACAATCCTATAAATATTGGAATAGTGCTGTTTGTCCTAGTTAAAAAGGAACTGGAGTAATGACCTCAGTGTCTGAAAATTCTTGGGATCATATTCTCAAACAGATCACCAGCAATTTCTCAGACCCAAGGCGCATTTGTGATGTTCCCTATGGTAAGCAGGGTCCACTTTCCTTCAGTAGTGTGTCACGTCAGTTGCAGACATCTGACAGAAGGCTCTCCAGATAGTCTGCCTATCAGAGTTTATAACCGGCTTCTTGAGTCAGCAAAGTCAGAAGGGCTCCCTGGGGGCAGTGTACATTTATATTATGACCAGTAATGTTTTGGGCTGAGGTTTAGATACTTTAGAAAACATTAGCTTCAATTTCCTTCCAGAATACAGAGTCTGTCAACTTAAAAAGTATCACCTAGAAGTTCAGGAAACCCAGTGCTTGGATTTCATCTGAACTGTACAATTATTTTCCTGTTAGCGACTCACTTCTGTGGTGAATTTTTGATCTTGATCTCTAGATCCCCAAGAAAATGATTTTAGGACATTATTTTCTTCCTAACAGGCTAAAAAATGTAAACTATGAGATGCAAAAAAAATTTTTAAATTCTTTGTAATTTTTTTTTTGTTTCCTTAGAATTAGAAAGTGTACACATTTTCATTATTTTATATAATTGCTGTCACCACGGCCAGATTTCTGGTTCTTTAGGGCAGAACAGTGAGATTCAAAGCAAAGACAGTTCTTATATGTATAGTAGCTAAGTCAAAATTACATACATAAATCTGAACTTGAGTTTAATCCACGTGGCTGTTGCAACTGCAATCTTAAATCCATTATTTCACAACAAGAACTGAGTACGCTTTGTTACACTCAAGTCATAAAGCTGATTACTTCATCCAGTGATGGAATGAACTCTGAGCACCTGAGCGTACACAGCACTTCTCTGAATTCACAGTCCCCAGCTGCCATGGAGCAGCAGCCTGGAAGGTCTGCGCACGGGAACCCAAGTTGAGAGGTGTCGGCCGAGGCACGGTGCCTCCTCTAGTCAATTTGGAATATGGAGCCCTCACTCATCCATGCCTCTTAGGAAGGAAATATTTCTGTGTACACATTCCCTTCCTTACATATATTCTTTAATAAGACGAGGCAAAATCACAGGCAGTGGCCAAGCAGCAAAATAAAAAATATCCTAGCAAAGAATGATAGGCATTTTAACTTTGTTAGGTACCCAAGACAGAGCATAGCTAGGAAATGTCATATATGGAACAAACAGTGAAGAAAATTCTAAACTTTCATAGGTGAGTTTGGAAGAGGCAACTGTCCTGTTGAAAAGCCAGTGTGTACAGAAGTCATGGTGGAGAGCCAGAGAGCAAATCAATGCCTGGGCACCGCCTAAAGCAGGAGGCCCATTCAGCAGCCACTTGATTAACTTAATCAGCACAGACAGCCAAACCAGAACTGGAAGTCTAGTGATTCTGTAGTTAACTGGATCAGCATTTCCAGCCCAAAAAGAATTGATGCTATCATTCAAAGTAGTTTCCGCTTCTTAGTGTTAATCAATTTAACTACATAACTGCCACATTTCCAACTTAGTTTGTGATTTAAACAAGAGTCGTGTCAAAAAAAAAAAAAAAAAAAGAAAGAAAAGAAAAAGAAAATGTGCAATAATAGGTACCTAAGTAAATAGTAATTTTTTAGGTTCTCTTTTATAATGTCAATGTGGGAGCTTCATATTGGGAGAGAAAAAGAAGGACCTCTGGCAGTACAAGGACACATGCAGATGAGAATTCTTGCCATCACAGAAGGTTTTAGTGAAACTTAACTTCACTCTAGGGTAAAATGTTCTCAAAGAAAATTGCCTATCAGCAGTTTACCCTGTCTTTGCATAACTTGTCACAGTAAGTGGAAATAACAGTTAAAGTGATGATTTTCCTGACAAGAAGACAACCAAAAATTCTACTTAGCTTCTCTGCCTCCAAGGTCAAGATTTTTTCCATGGACTTTTTGTGTAGTAAAGTGATATGCTGATGTACTTTAGCCTGTGGCTCCAGTAAGTCAGCCCACATCACAGTTCCACCAGAACTGGCCCGTCAGCGCCACTGAAGTAATGATGTGGCAGCTACATCCCAGCCTTTGAACAGTAATGGCACCAAGTCCTTCTGTGTGTAACAAAAGACTTTGTACTCAGCTGCAGTCGAGGAGCTATAAAATAATTTGCTGTCACTAAGGTCATAAATGCAATTAATATTTAATGGACTCAAGTGCCTTGCCACATTGCAAGCCCCTACCAAAAAAAGTGTTTCACACTGTCATCAAAGTTCAGCCATATGCAAATCAAGTAAATGAATGTAGTGCTAAAGAATGAAATAAGGAGCACACAGGTCAACCAAAGACAGCATTTTACCAGATACTTTCCATCCAGAACAAGTAACACAGAAGCTTGAGTATAGACTCTGTTTCAAATACCAGCTTTTCTACTGGCCAATTGTGTAACCCTAGACAAGTTTCTTAGGATCTCTTAACTTTGTTCTTCATGTGTCACAACCACCTGCTTCCTAGGCTTATGCCTGGGATAAGAGAATAGTGCAGGTAAAGTCTCTAGTCAGTGTCTGATAGTGCCTACTACATTTTAGCTATGATTAAGTGAATAATAAGTAAATACTCTGTGCAATTTGGACTTATTTTAGCCTCAGATAACCTAATCAGTTCACCCTTTATTTTCATCAACCCACATATGTAGTGCCCAATACTTCACAAAGTATACTTGCTTCTCAATTACAAATATATTAAGATCATTTGAAATAAAAACAGGCTCATAGTATAAATAATTCACATCTACAAAATTTTCTGATATAATTTCCAATGAATTTATGGTGTTCATTCATTATTTTCACATACTAAGTGCATTTTCAGGTCATAGTTCAAAGAATTGATATTTTTTTTAAAAAAAGTAAACCTTACCTTAGACGTGAAATGGCTTTCTAAAGCTTGAACTGTACTTTTTTAAAAGCCAGATTGTAGTATCCTCATCAAAGCCTAAAATCACTTCTCTAAGTTATCATTGCATTGTAATTTGTCTGTATTCCTGGATTTATCTAATCATCTGTTTGACTAGGATTTAATCCAATTTATCATCAAACTGTGATGACTTGCTCTGTTATACTGTTTTAGTAACCCTTCCTAATTTAATAAGGTGTGCACTTTTTAAATTGTGCCTCTCATCAATAAAGAAATACTTGGTTTTACTATAATGATTTTCACAAAAATAGAAAACAAATTGACTAGAAAGGGCTGGAGAAATAGATTGGCATGGGGACTGGAGAGATAGCTCAGTAGAATAAGCGCTTGCCTGGGCCTGAGTTCAATCCCTGGTTCTGCCAAAAAAAAAAAAGAAAAGTAGATTGGCAGGCTAAGGGCCTGCCTAGCAAGCACAAGGACCTGGGTTCAATCCCTGGTATTGCATGCTGTACTGGCGCCACGCAGGGCTGGCCACTGAAACTGGGCGTGGTGGCACATGCTTGTAATCCCAGCACTGGGGAGGCTGAGACAAGATATGATCACAAGTCCAACCTGAAGAGCGAGACCCTATGCTACATAAATAAGAGATTTTTTTTAAATAAAAAAATGGGACAGAAAATATAAAAGAATTTGGGGCATTGTTCTACTGTGGAAACATTTAAATTTCAACTTCTGCTTATTAATTCTTGAAATAATTACATTTATCATGAAAGCAATGAAAACATTACTTTAAAAATAAGATATGCACAGGAGGGAAGATAAATAGAAAGTTGGAGCAAAGACCCCCTGAGACACTTTACCTTTCCACGGATTAGATGAAGGAGCATAGGTCTTTGCAGAGCCTCTGAATTTTGCTTTCCTAGGAGTTTAGGAAGAGTTTTTCCTCTGAAGATGCTTCTCTCTCCTCTCTTTTGATTTACATCTTCAACTCTCACATCTGTTATCTGTAGTCACAGAAAAAAGCCTATTAGAAAAGTATCTTATATCTGTTTCCATTAGAGCATCTTAGAAAATAAAAAGGTAAAGACATAGTCCAACTGAGATTATAATTTTTCTACCCAAAATTGGAGGACTTTGTCATTCCCTTTAAAAGAACAGAGGTAGTATTTAAAAGTTAGATTTTTTAATTAGGCAAAAATACCATACTTAAAGAACTCTGTGAGTTCAGGTTCATAATAACTGACTTGAAGATGGCTCTCTTATGTCACTCTTGAGCAGGAGCTCTTTGCCTGATGGCTTCACCTTCTTACTACAGTATTTGTCTGAATGAACACTTGTTCCATTCAACTGGACATGTAACACTGAAACTAAACAGCCTAGTTACAGAGAAAATCTTATCAAATGTTTTCTGCAGAGTAGTTTACTGTTCTGTTGAGAAAAGTCTCAAAGCAGTGGATGATGATGGCTGGATCCAACTTGGAAAAAAAAGACTTAGAGACAT
>NDGM011201383.1:0-14096 GCA_002564305.1 Octomys mimax | reverse complement strand
TCTGACAAAACTAAACAAAAAAAGGGGATACAAATGAAGGGCCATTTTGTATCTGTATATTCAGAATTGTTAGGATAGATATACAGCTGCATTCTCTTAATTTAATGAGTAGAAAGATTTGAGCTAATAGTGTTTGGACAGGATATCACATCTGCCTCTTGTACTATGAATAACCACTATGAAAACAACAGTATGCAATGTATTAATTATCGCAACTGTCCTACTAATCGGTTTTGAAACTGTCTCATTGCTATTTGCTTCTCAATAAAATTAATTTTAAAAAAATTAAAGGAAAGCTAATTTTTTAAAAAATAATGTTATAATGACATTAACTTTTTTGATATGTCTGTATGTGTATGTATATGTGTGAGTCTATTTTCATTTTCATGAAGGTGCTAATTTATTAGTAAATTTAAACTATATTTCATGTTAAATCCTTTATTCAATAGCATCCATTTTAGGCATTGTATATATTTGCTTGTATATTTTTGAACTATTATTGCACTATTTTGATAAAATTCATAAGAAATTAAGAAAGCTTCATCTTTACTTTTCTTGTTTAAATATTCATTTGATTACTCAGTTGTACCATGTATCTGTTTTTTAAAATGGAAAAATGATTCTACATCTTAATAATATTCTCCTCTTTTAGGCTCTTTAATTTGATAGGGTTTTTTCCTCCATTCTTTTTTCTTGTGGCTTTTTGGATTAAAGTTTGATCTACTTTTCTTAGGTTTGTCTTTATCAGCCTTTTGCACCTAGAATTTCATTACACATTCCCTGTGTATTTGCGTGCTATCACACACAAAGTTCTCGCACATAGGCTACCTTTCTTCTTGAGAATATAAAACATATCCATTAAAAATTGCCACAATGTTACGTGAATAAATCAGGCATGTGAGCTTAAATATCTCTTAATTTTTTCTTTTTTTTTTTTTTTTTTTGGCGGAACTGGGGATTGAACTCAGGCCCTTGTGCTTACCAGGGAAGCACTTATTCCACTGAGCCATCTCCCTGGCCCCCTCTTAATTTTTTCTTATGGGAAAAACCAGAAGTATAAATAAAGAGCCAAAGAAAAGTTAGGCAATAGGAAATAGGGGATAGGTCTTTGATATATGGGAAAGGTTTCTTGGGATGGAGGGGAGAGAAGAGCGAAAGGGAATAGGAAGAAAAAAAGATGAAGACCCATTGTATACAAGTTTATGAGAAATACTCGTTATGTTGGTTTACTAATAGCCAAGCTATTGCTTTTCAAACATAACTGCCACAACCAAGTAGCAGTCTAACAAGTTGATCTTTAGATATTATCCTGGCAGCAGTAAGTGGGCTTAGCAGGCTGGAATATTTCAGTCGCTCTGGCTTCCCAATTATGTATTTAGTTTTTAGTTTTTATTTTTTGTGTTCAGGGTCTCATTACTAGATTGGACTCATAGTGATTCTCCTGTTTACAGTCTCCCTAGTGCTGGGATTACAGGTATGTGCCTCCCGGCCCAGTCTCAATTGCCAACTCAGCGTGCCCCAGGGGCGGGCTGGCAGGCCAGGCCTGGGGATCAAATCCCTGGGCCCTGCACCTGTTTGCAGGTGCTTTAATCCACTGAGCTATTTGGCAGGGCCTCAATTACAGAATTTTGGAAGATGTAGCCTGTGGAAAGCCAGTCTAGTATATAGCCCGGTAAGAAGGGCTCCTGAATTAATACATTTGAGAAATAATTCATATGCTGGCCTATACTAGTCCTTATTATACTTCATAATAAATAGTACTATATTCCGAGTTTTGTCGAATTTCTAAATAAAACCTTGTTTGACATTTTTGAACTCATATGTAATAAAAAATGTAAGATATTTGCTATTTCTTGGAGACAGGGTAAAGATTATTTACTTTGATGGTTTGTGTTTTGTTGTAGAGTAGATATAATAGCTATTACTCAACCATAGTACTTATAGAGAACGTTCCAATTGCCCAAGCACTATTCTAATCAATTTCTGTTGCCAGGGAGTCTTATTTCCTTTAGGTGTAGAAAGATAATTGCATGCAGCTCTTAAGAAACAATCTTCAAAGTGTTTCACTCATGACCACTTACTTAATGATAAATAGTTGTGTCATCTTCAGCATGCGATATAAGACAGTCAATGCACACAGTAGCTTTGTGATGTTTGGCCAATACGTTGAGCTTTTTACTAATATGTTTTTGTCTGTAAAATGGGGATATCACACAACCGAATGTAAGTATCAACCTGTATAGACATAAAGCTCTGAGCCTTATTTCTACATAGGCTAGCCATTCACAAAATGAAAAAGAATTATGCTCCATAATTATTTAGAAGAAAATTAATCAGACCTTAAGCATAGTGCAAAATCAATTTCATACTTCTTTGCAGTTTGCCTATATTTTATGTTCAAGGTTGAAAAGGTGAGCCTGCAAATAAGCAAATGTGGGAAAAGAGAGAGGGAGCTGAAATCACATAATACAGAGGTCGTGGGGAAAAGTTGCTGCAGCATATGCTGGTGAAGAAGGGGGTCGGGTGGTCACCCTTTCTGCAGGAGGATTTGATCTAGGTGGAGCAGGGAAGGCTGTCGACAGGCTGATGGAACTAAATCAAAATTGCATCAAACTTCAATTCCTCCACCCCAAGAGCTTGCTGAGTTAGGCTTCTTCTTCCCTGGTTACCCTGTTATGGAATGTGATTTTAAAAGCATCCCAAAGTTGTAAGTGCCTCGGGTCGCGTTGACATCTGATTCATCAAAGAGGAAGCATCCTGAGATGGTGACTGGAGCATCTTTTTATCCTCCTAGAAGCCAAATCCCAGCTCAGCAAGAACAATGTGGAAATGTTGGTAAACTCCTTTATTACTTGAAGTCTAGACTACTGTAATTCTCCATTTGTGGGTCTTCTAAACGGTGTTATTTATAGGATGCAACTTAAGAGTAGAAGGAGGCCCAGACCCTTCCTGGCATTTCGTCACCTCAGCATATTTAGAGCCATCAATTCTATCCTCGTATCGGTTACCCATAAAATTTTACATTGATTGTGAACTTGTTTTACTTACACAGTGGTGCCTCAGCGATGTGGTTTTGTTCTGCCTGTCTCGTGGGTTTTTCTTTCACTAAACCCTGGTCATTGCTCAAGACTTAAATTTGGAAGCTTCTGATATGGGTGAACTTGAAGTAGATATATTCAAATGTAAGCTTTCTTGTTTTAACTTTTATCATACTTTTGAGGACAAAGGCCTTCTTTCCCTCAACAAATTACATATTCTTTAGAAGTTATAAAATATAAATTTTGCTTTTATGTGTTATGATAGCTACCATTGTGGAGGAAATGTGAATCCAAATATTTTCCAGGTACATAATGCAAAATGTTTACTACAATTGGATTTATACTTAGTATAACTACTAGAATATAAAAACTATTTAGTATTTTTAATTTTATTTGTGATTTTTACTATGCTTTCAAAACTTTAAGAATTCCATAATATTTGCCCTTGTGAATAGGTGATTTATTAAATTCATTTAGCATTTATTCCCTAAATAATCATCTGTCAACTGTGCAATTTTTATGTGGTCCTTCTCCAGCTTCTGAAAATACAGAAACAGATAAAGATAGATGCCAAACATCTTTGGGGAATTCAATTAAGACACAAATTCAACTTTTTATAGTGACTCCATTCTAAAATATTTGATCTGACCCTCTTTGTCCATTTATGCTAAGAATACTGGTATTTTTTCTCAGGAGGTTCAGCTTCTGGGGAAAGTTTTCTATGTTCTCTTCTTCTGTGACATAGCCTAGTTGATCAGTTTCTTATGGACATATAATATACCTCTTCCCAAGGTCCTGGCAAGTGAGACTATGTGAACTGAATTTGGAGGTTTTAAGCCCTATGCCTTTGGCCAAGTTACATCCTACCTTGAGCCTACCCCAATGCTATCAGACTCTTGCCCAAGTTCCTTGCTCTAGGATTTCACTTATTCTGGGAGGAAATGTTTGGAATTAAGAGTTAAATACATGCTATAAATATTTACCCTCCTTTACACTTTGCATCCTGGGTTTGCATTTAGGTCTTCTTCTTTTTTTTTTTTTTTTTTTTTTTTTTGCGGAACCAGGGATTGAACTCAGACCCTTGGGCTTTCCAGGGAAGCGCTTATTCTACTGAGCCATCTCCCGGGCCTTGGGTTTGCATTTAGATGACAATGTCCATGTATGTTGGAGGTCTGTCCACTGTCTTAATAAAAATACTCTGGAAATTGGAAAAGGTGCTCCTGGTTACAACCATTTCTTCTAGGTTTTTGAGATAAACTGTGACTGAAGATCTTTGCATTTCTTCTCGCTAGGATTTCTGGCATAGGTCTTTGAATAGCAAGAATACTTGCTGCTATCTTTTCTCTCACCTAAGTGAAGTACCCGTGTTGTTGGCACACTGTGCTAGGAATATCTTGTAGATGTCATTCGATGACAACCACATGTATATTTAAAGATAAATGGGACAACTCTCTTTACTGAAATGTGACTTTTCTCATTCATACCTAGAATGCACATCATTTAAGTTACACATTTCCTGCCAGATAGAAGGAAACATTATATTAAAATGAAATCATTTTAAATGATGCAGCATTTTAAAGGAACTTAAATTCTGTAACTCTGTGGATAAGAAATCTGGTTTGATTACATCCACAGCTAAAATTAAAGTGTATTCAGACCATGTTGTACCACCAGGTTCCAACGTTCCGGTTCATTCTGTCTTTATAGGCAACCTGTATGGAAGCTGCCTTTTCACTGATAACCTCAGACATGTGACCTTCATGCTGTATGTGAGATACAAACATGTAAATGTGCGTGATATTTTAAACATTAGGATATATAACCTGTAGCAGTATAATGCTTAGTCTAACCCCCATGAGACTGTAATAAGTGACTAGAGCACTAGAGAACTGGCATATAGTGAAGAAGTCTTCTTATACATACTCAAAATAGGGTACTTTCAAGAAATTCACATCAGAAACAACGTTTGCAACCAGCTATCCTTTGATACACACATGTAACGTCTGTCTTTGTGTTATATGAGTTATAATGATTTGTTCATTAAAATAGCATTGTCTGAATCAGAGCCAAATGCTTTTGAGGAAATTTCAATCTTGTAGCCTGGTTTAGTGTTCGTTTTGAAAGGGTCAATAACTCAGTATGTAGAGAGAAAGAGTTGTGCACTTAAGTGTCTTTCCATATAGAAAGAAACTAAGCAAGGGCCGGGGAGGTAGCTCAGCAGACTAAGCACCTGCTTAGACAAGTGCAGGGGCCAAGGTTCGATGCCTGGCATCATATGCAGCTCTGACCCTGCCCCTGGGCAGTGACCGAGTCTGGGCGTGGTGGTGTGCACTTGTAATCCCATTAATGGGGAGGCTGAAAACAGGAGGATCACCATGAGTCCAAGCTCTATAGTGAGACCTTGCACAAAATTAAAAGAAAGAAAAGAAACTAAGCAGAAGCAGCAATTGTCTGTCTTTGATCGTGTTATCCTAGTAGCCTGAGAAGAGAATATGACTTGTTCCCCTGTGTCACTATTTTTGATACACCAAAGTCCTTGCAGTTTTACTTACAAATACAGATTAGGAAGTAAAAGGGTGATTGTCTCTCGCAGGTTGAAATGCATCATGTTTGTTCTCACCCCAGCTCAAATGAAATTTAGAATGGCCCTAAATCTTGGAATGGCGCTGAAACTAAAATTGCTCATTTGGGACTGCCAAGACTGACCATTGCAAAACTGGGAAGCCTTTTTGAATCTCATTTAGCAAACATCAATTTTAAAGGTTTAAGATAATTGTGTGTATTATCAAATCAATCTTCTTTTACATGAGCAGCTACTATCTCTTATGACATCCTTTTACTTATTAAAAAAGCAAAAGGAAAGAAAAGATCAGAAGATAAAGTAATCAAAAGAGAAATTAGTTTAAAGTGACTCAAAATTCTGTAAGAACTAAAATTACATTGTATCTTTGTTAGTCATTTAGGATCATAGAAACTCTATTTCTGCCAAGAAATATTGCATGAAATCTGACTTTTGAAATATGGGGAACACGAAGTCCAAAGAATATTTTTTGATCAGTAAAATGGAACTATGGAGAAAAAGAAACTTTCTGGGTTTTGTCCTGTGGTCAAGATTTTTAACATGAAATCTAACATCACCAAGTTACCAAACAAATGGACCCATCCTGAAACAAAAGGTTAAATAAACTACTTTCTCAAAAAACTACTAGCCCTCAAGCACTGGTGAAATATTTGTTGTAATGCTGTTCTCATTAAGGAGAACAAACAGAGAGCCATTTGGATTTCTTTAGTTATTTAGTATTCTTCCAGCAGTCTCAGACTTATTTGTATCTGAAGAGGGAAGCCTCTTAAATCAAAACATGACATATAAACTCAAGGCTGGTTTTGACATTGAACTTCAGATCTAGGGTTGGGAAGAGTGTTTGCACTTAATGTTTGTAATGTACAAATAGATCCTTGTTTAAATCCTCAGCAAGAACAGACTTGAGGAAAGCTTTACCCATGCCTCCCTTTCCTTATCCATAAAATGAAGGAAGAAAAAGTCTCTCAAAGATACTGTAGGCAGCAGGAGGACCATAGCCACGTCAGAATGACTCGTTTGAATGTAATTCATTGCATAAATGTTTGCATCTACCTAAGGATGCTTTTTACCTGTTTGCAGCGCACATTGTTTGCATTCTTTGTATGGTCTTGGTACGTGTATTTAACACATTTTTATTCTTTTATTATCGCCTACTCTCCTTCTGCCCCCTCTGTCTTTCTTTTGAGCCCCTTCCCATTTAGGAAAGATCTTCCTACTCCCTATTTTCTCTTTGATGTTGCTCTTTATCCTTTAGGCTTTTCACAAAAGAGACACCATATGATATTTAAGTTTCTGTATCTGATTTACTTTGCTTAATATTGTGGCCTTGCGTCCCTACAAATGGCTGAAGTTTATCTTGATGGCAGAGTAATAATAGTCCACTGTGTGTAGATACCAGGTTCTCTTCATCTGGTGATGGACAGAGAGGCTGCTTCAAGTTTGAGCTCTTATTAATTGTGCTGCTATAAAGTCACGTATGCATGTATCGCTGCAATATGAAGTCTTTAATTCCTTTAGGAAGATACCTAGGATGCAAATAGCTGAGTCGAGTGAAATACCTAGCGTTAGCTTTTGGAGGGATCTCCATACTGATTTCCATAGTGGTTGTTATCAGTTTACAATCCCACCAACAATGCAGGCAGGTGCTTGCCTCCCCACAGCCTCCCAGGAAAAAACCGCAGCAACCTGACTTCATTTTCTCCTTTGATTTGCATTTGTATTTTCTCTCACTGCCACTTCGCCCAATGTCTGCTAGTCTTTCTCTATGTGACAGCAAATGTTCGGCTACGTGACTCAACTGTGGGGGATGGCACAGGAATAGCGACCCTGAGAGCTGAATATGTGTCACAGTTGATTGTCATGGTCATTGTCTTATGTGAAGCTTAGCAATTCAGGAGACTAATGTTACCCATGTTTTCCAGATTAGGAAGCATGGAGCATCAAAGCTTAAACAGAATTTTGGTGTTCCCAAGGCCTAAAGTAGGAAACTTGGCTTTCATTGTCTACTCTGCTTTCTGCCCCTCTCCTGGGATGTTCCTCAGAGGACTCTCTGGAAGGGCCTCAGCTCCAGGAAGCTCTGCAACCCATTTCTGTATTCATGTAGAACAGAAATGCGTCATTCTTCTTCCGGCAGGACTTGTGTTTGGTTTGGAGGAATAGATCCAAGATTTTTCAGCTATTAGTTCTGTAACTACAGGCCCCTAGAACACATGGCAAGGCCTCACAGAGCCTCGCTTTTCTAAGTGTAAGTTTTAAGTGAAAAGCTTCTGAGCTTGGCCCATGATTTTTCAGCTCCAGCCAACACAAAGGGAGGAAGGATTTTTGTGGCTGAAGTATAGTATTAGGACTAGAACAAGGGTTCTCAGACGTGGAATGCAGAGTGAAAATATCCGTATCATCCTTGGAAGGGCTCACCTAAAATTGAAGCGATAAAGTACACATTTTATACCCTAGAGAGGGAAGCAGGTGATACTGAAGAGTTAGAAATAATATTATAGAAAATAAAATATATATATATATATATATATAGCTGTTACATTATAATTAATGCTTGCTTTATTATATTTTACTTTAATATCATATTGCGATAATATTACATTTAAGGTTAAAATAATATATTTTCTTAAGTGTTGTACAGGGGCCGGGGAGATGGCTCAGTGGAATAAGCACTTCCCTGGCAAGCACAAGGGCCTGAGTTCAATCTCCGGTTCCAAAAAAAAATAAGTGTTGTACAGGTTAAAAATCTCTTATCTGAAATGCTTGAAATAAGAAAAAAATTCGTATCTCAATCTTTCTTGGATGTGGGTATTCTCATATATTTCATGCGAAATTTTGGGTATGGCACCCAAATCTAAAAGCAAAACTCATTTCCATTTCATCTGCACATTATACACATAACTTGGAGATGGTTCTATACAGTACTTTCAATGCACACGCATTTTGATCAAGGTGAAGACCAGACGAGTCGCCCTGTGATGTTGTGTTGGCAGGCACAAATGTTTGCATTTTGGAGCATTTCAGATTTCTGGTTTTCAAATGCATAATGTTTAACCTACATTCTGCACAAATTTCTTTCAGCAGTCATAGTAGATTTTCATGTTTACACACCTATGCACGTACCCATGTGCACACTTGCGCAGGCGTATACGGAGCGCTCCTAAGCCACAGGGCACACGGCATGCTGTGTGATCACCTCTGGGTCTAACCTGACTGGTGTACTCGGAGTAGATAAGAGCTGTTGGCTGAAAGGATCACTGAGCAAACTCATGAATAGCAGGATATACCAAGATGCTTCCCGTATTCCATGAGTTTGTCTGCGGCCCCCTCCTTAAATGTAAATGGTTCTCGAGAGATGCGGGAAGCATGAAAGAAAGGAGGAAAACTGGCACATGGACATCATATGGGGGCTGCTGTCTGTTAACTTTCCATCTTTACTTTGCATACCAGGAGAGCAGATTGATATTGCATTTTAATTGTGTGTATTAAAGGAAGGCATATGGTTACAACACTTTCTTATTTACCTTCTGTAACATGAAATTTGTCATTTTTTTTTCCCAAAATAAAGGATTGAAGGGAGAGTGCCTGCTTTTTTTACACAAGTTCGATTCTCTCCCGTGAGAAAGTCTCCTGAGATGTGTAGTGAGCCGGTGCCAAGACGAAGCTGGCACCATTGCTTATTGCCATGGTGATCTCCGGCTCTCCTGAAATCTCAAGGGGGGCAATGGTATTTTAAAAGCAACTTGAATTTTGGTAATTAAAAAGGCTGGAAAAAATACTCTTTTCACATTTTGCCAGCATGGGTAAATATGGACGGTGCATAATGTCTGGAGGGGAGGAGTCCGACTCACACTTTATTAGGGGGGTAGCGCCACACTGGAAGTTGGAAAGCTTCCGAGAAGTTATGTGTGGGGTATTTATGGCATTTCGGAGCCCTGCTGAGGACCTTAAACTAGGTCTAATCACAACCCTGCTACAAACAGCTATTCTCCTTCTTGGAGTCGCTAGCTTTTAAGCTTAGAGCTGAAGGTATGATTGTCAGAGTATTTTAATGTTGAAGCAGTGTATAATATATGTAAATGTTGGCAGTTATCAAAGTAAAGTGAAAAAAGTGATTCTCTTAAACTGGAAATTAAGTTAGACAAGCATAATTCATAGCGCAGGTTAATCATGCCCTCCTCCAGCACAAAAGTTCTTACATTAAGAGTTCTTTTGAACTTTACTTGAGTAATTGTGCTCTCCAGGAAAAGCTGCAAAGATTAAAGGGTTTTCTTTCACTTGAGAAGATGATTGATATTTTTAGGACTTCATTTTTAGCTAGAAAATGAACAAATACTTGGAATAATAAATGCAGAAGTAAACATAGAAGAGCAAATATATATATATATATATATATATATATATATATATATATATTAGTAGCACCAAAATGCCATGTTGTAGTTTCGTGTGTTAGTTGTATGTGGCATTTTCAATAGAAAATGACCAATGGCTTTGAAGGGCTCTGTGTGTGTGTGTGTGTGTGTGTGTGTGTGACCTTACTAGAACAATAAGTAATCAAGGGCAGAAAAAGAGGAGTGACATGAGGCTTTGTAATTGGGAAGTTTACAAATAAATGCACATTCCCAATTTCCAGGATGATTGATTATTTTACAGCACCACCCCAACAAACCAATGTTCCATAATTTAAAATAAGCCCTATAAGTCTCAAGTGTAACTCCATATAACTCTAATATGATTGTTCTGGTCACTGTTACCCACTTAAAGTTAAGAATTTTCAGTTGATCATTTGATTCCATCATGAAAACACTGGCCATGGGAACAAGTTGGTGGCACTTATGGCAAAGCTCAGAAACCTGCTTTTTTTAAGTGCTTCTGGGTAAGCACGGTTACTATGTTGTTCATAATCTTATCCAATCATATTTTTAGGTACTATGACCCAAAATAGAATATAGCCAAATGGTTTTGTTGGAATTTGTTTGTTTGTTGGATTGATTTTGTGTTGGGTTTAGCTCAGAGATTTGGTGTTATTTTTTTAGTTGTTGACTGTTTTTTGATTAGCAAAATGACCTTGTGAATCATGACATATTAATTGCTGAGAAAAAAGTTCAGGGAGGTGATTGAGAGCAGCATGAAACCTTTATTATTTCCTTTGCGTTTGCAAATATATATATGTGTGTGTGTGTGTGTGTGTGTGTGTGTGTGTATTCATATAGAGGAAAAAGTCCTCCCGTGGCTATTTTAGTCCACAGACCTTTTAATATTCAAATGTATTTGATAACTTCTTTTTATATATTCTCTGTTATTGTGTGTGCCTCTATTTAATGTTTTATCTATGCATTTACCTGGTTGTAGAATTTGTACATTCTCTCAGTAATTTGTGCATTCTTCTAGTAATTTTAAGTTAAAGGAGATGAATTTAGATGGTAAATTAGAAAGTTTTTGATAAAGCAAGTATTAAATGTTTGTAGTTCATTCTCAAAAAATCTCTCCCTACTTAAAAGAGAATTTTAGTCCGCCCCTACTGCAGTGTAGTTTGTCTTTTCCTGAAAATAGATTCACAAATGTCATAAATTAGTCCTCAGATTTTACCTTATTATGCTTCCTCCTTCAAAAAAAATATGCAGGAAAGTGATTATATGTGGTGTTCAACCAAGGGCTGATGAGTCGGTTGTAATTATCAAGGCAGACGTAATGAGATGAAAACAACTCTTTCTCGAGGGCCTCGGAGTTTTCAGTCACTATCATCACCCTGTCATGCCGGGTTAACTGTTTTCTGCCCAAGTCGATGTCAACACAATTAATTTCACAGTTTCCTCCACTGATATGGTTAGGGTTAATTTGCTCACCTAGGCAAAAAGATCCACATATGTTAAGGGTGGGATTGATTTCTGGACAAGTGAATTCTTTCCTAAGCAGATAAAACAAGAAAACAGGCACATATCTTTATCGGTAATAAAATGACATTTTCTCTCCATAATTTTTTTCTTCAATATACCTTTATTTTGACTACTTGATATTTTCATTTGACATTAGTGCCATCATGAAGTCACTCAACATATATTCTTTATGTGTCAGCTTTGTGCAAAGATGTTCACCAGGCTCTGAAATGACATGGAAAGCAAAGCAGAAAAATCCTTGCTTTTGTGACATATTCATGCAACTTTTAGGAAAGAACATTATAATTTTACCAGAGGATCAAATTAACAGAAGAATGTGAAACAATAGTGACGTGGCTCAGGTGTGGCTGGTGACTCCTTGGTACCTGCTGAATAATAAATATTTGCCTCTGACGTGGGTTCAGTAGAATTTTCCACAATGATGGAAATGTTTCAAATCTAGATTTTCCAAGATGGTACACATTACCCCAAATTAGCTGTGGAGAATCTACAATGTAGTGAGTGTGGCTAAGGAATGGAATTTTTAATTTTCCACAATTTAATCAATTTACACTTACATTTGAACAGCCACACAAGCAGTGGCCATATTGGACAATACTGTTCCAAAATATATTATTGCTTGTATCTACTGTTTTGAGGCAAGGTCTCCCTGTGTACTTCAGGCTGGTCTTGAGCTTACTGTGTAGCTCACGTTGGCCTGAAACACTTAGCAATCCTCTTGACAAAGCCAGGCATGCCCACACCTACTTGTATCTACTTTAAACTGGAAAATGTAGGCAGCTCAGCTGCAGTGTAAAAGCAGAGCAGGGTAAGTGCAAGTGTATTTTATTTATTTCCTGAGCTACAAAGAGCACTTTTTAAAAGTAAGAAAATCCCGTGGGACAGACTGCACTTTTGCATATTTGATAAGAAATGATGAAATGATGTCCTTGATTTTTGGGTGTGAGTAGGTTACAAATTAATCTTTAATTTATGTCTGTATTTCTGTACCTGGTAAGGATTTTTTTAAAATCCAATTTCTTATTTGTTATTGTTACTCTATGAATCACTGAAATGATATATTAATTTAGTTGATTAATATGATTCATTACCATAAATCTTCTCCTTTAGCTTATGTTGCTGTTTAGTAAGAATTTCAAACACATTTTCTCCCAGACTTGTATTTGATATCACTCTACCACAGCCAATTTCTCATTCCTAAGTGTACATGTATTTCTTGATGTTAGGAACTGAGAGAGAGAAACAGAAACAGAGAGACAGAGGAAACTGCCATTAGAGAAGATGCAAGGAAGAGGGCGAGGAAAGGGAGTGAGTTCAAAAGACAGGAAGGAGAGGGTGTTGTGGACCTAAATCAAAGAGGGGAGAAGGTAGCCGTGGCTGCCAGGAAACGTGGCCCTCCATGGCCATGAGCACTCTCATGATCATTAGAGCTGCTGTCAGATTTCCTTCCTTCAGAACTTTAAGCTCTCGATTCCTCTACCCTGCAGTTTTGTAGTATTGAAAATTATCAAGGGCTGGAGGCCTTACATTCCTCAGCTGTTGCTTGTTGGTTTCTCATTCTGTTTCTCGCCAGAGAAAGAAAACTGAGCCAAGCAATCTTCTGCTCCTCCTCCTTTCCAGTTGCAATCTAGGACCTTTAACTCAGAGCCTCAATGACGCCCACTGCTGGCCATCTGTAAGGCAGAAAGATGACGTGTGTGCGTCACCTCGCCACAGGGGCTCACGCCTTCATATTGTCTCACCATCTGTATTTTTTTTTTTTTATTGATCAGAGCCAAGCAAAGAAAAAATATTTCTCTATCAATTTCTGCTGAAGAGTGAGTGTTCTTGGCCATAGTTTAGGTCAAGTAAGCTTTGGGACAGAGGCTAGAGGAGGAAGGGAGTGTTGCTGAGAGGAAGGTCACTTGCTCAAGTCCACTGCAGAGCAAAACGTCTCCTCAGGAATACATTTACACCCAGGTAAATTCATATGTGCTTTTCCACTGATATGATCTAAATGCCTAGGACGCATTGCTTTTTCTAGTTTGTCATTACGGAGAATTTGAGACAGACAGATAGATGGCACAGGCACAGGTACTGACAGAAAGGGAGGGAGAGAATAAAGAAAATAGAAAAGAAACATCAATAAATAGAATTTATAACTTGTCAGACAGTGGGGCATGGAAGGTAACCAAATAAATTCATAAGGGCCAGAGAAATTTCGTAGAGACAAAGGACAGAAAATAAACAAATGTAGAGTCATAGTAACCGCCGTGAGCCAGTCTCGCTTGAAGAGAAAGGTCACGGTCTTGGAAGTTCTCCCCAAATTAGGGATGTACAAAATGATACTTGGGTGAAAGAAAGAGCCTGCTGCAGGAGGAGCTGTGTGAGGACTTCACAGGGGGCGTTAAGGAGAAGGATTGTGAGATAGGTATATGACTCTGAGATGTTAGATTTTGAAATCTCAGAACTCAAAGAAAATCCACTGGCTAAGGTACCAAAAAAAGGGATGTGAAAGGAGGTGTAGAAGCTCAAGTGTCACTAGATGCTGAACAACCCAGAATGTCATCTTGTCCTTCTTGTGGATGAGTTATAGCCTCT
>NDGM011201379.1:0-11108 GCA_002564305.1 Octomys mimax | reverse complement strand
AAAAAAAAAAAAAAAAAAGGTAAGCCTAGAACACAAAGGGCTCACCACTGAACTCTACAAAAATTTCATGGAAGGCCTAAAGTCAATCAATACTCCTCAGACTATTTAATTAAATCAAAAGGGAAGGAGAACTACAAACTCATTCCTAGAAGCATTGTCTTGATGCCAAAACCAGACAAAGATTCAGCTAAACAGAAAACTACAGGCCAATCTCTTTCATGCTCATACAAGCAAAGATCCTCACCAAGATACTGGTAAAAGAATGCAACAAATCATTGAAAAGATGATATATCATACCAGGGAAGTAATGATACTTGCATTACACAAATCAATAAATGTAGTATGTCACATAAATAGAATTAAGGACAAAAATGACACAATTATCTCAATAGACACTGAAAAGTTCTTTAACAAAATCCAATATCCATTCATGGTAAAAGCAATGAAGAAAATACACATAGGACTTTATCTCAATCTTACAAAAGACATTTTTGACAAACCTACTGCCAAAATATTAAATGGTGAAAAACTGATGCTTTTTCTAAACTCAGAAATAAGACAAAAATGTCCACTATCTTGTTTAATATAATACTTGAATAAGGCAAGAGAATAAAAAGGATCTGAGTACAAAAGGAAGAAGTCAAACTACACTATTTACAGATGACATGATCCCTTATGTAGAAGACCCAAAAGCATTCCATAAAAAGTCACCTAGAACTAATAAATTTAGAAACATAGCAGGATACAAAGTCAACACACAAAATCAATAGTGTTCCTGTACATCAATAATGAATTCACTGAAAAATAAATTCATAAAAATAATATCATTCACAGTAACTTCAACAAAAATTTAAAACTGAGGAATTAACCTAAGAAAGGAACTAGATGTCCTCTATAGGAACACCAGAGTGCTACTCTTACAAATGAGATTGAAGAGGACATCAGAAAATGTAAATATATCCCATGTCCCTAAATAGGTTGAACTAATAGTCAAAATAATTGAACTTCCCAAAGTAATACATAGATTTAATACAATCCCATTAAAAATACCAACAGGATGTCTTACAGAACTAGAGAAAATAATCTTAAAGTTCATATGAACTAGAAGAGACCCATAGTAGCAAAAGCAATTCTGGCAACATAAAGAAAGCAGAACGTATCACAGTTCAGATTTCAAGTTATATTACAAAGCTATAGTGATAAAGACAGCATAGTGCTGACACATATGTGTACATATGCACACACACACACACACACATACACACACATGTCAATCAATGGAATTGAATAGAGGATGCAGATATAATCCCAGTCACAGTCAGCCATCTATTGTTTGACAAAGAGGCCAAGAATATACACTAGAGGAAACTGAATCTTGAGCAAATGATGCTGGGGAAACTGGCAATACGCACGTAGAAGACTGAGGCTACATTCACATTTCTCACCAAATACAAAACTAAAATCAAACTAGATCAGAGATATAAATATTAAATCAGAAACAATATGGTATAGTCTGTTGCGAGCACTGTGGAAATCAGTGTGGAGATTCCTCAAAAAACAAGAATTATTGGTCCATTTGGCCCAGATAGTCCCCTTCAAGCTATCTTCCTGGAAGGATGAAAAACATCATACTACATCAATAGATACACAACTATGTTTATAGCAGCAGAATTTGTAAATCTTGGAAATAACCCAAATTCCCATCAAGAGAAGAATGGGTAAAAAATGTTTTTTTTCTTTTTTACAGTGGTGTACTATTCAGCTATCAAGAAGGATAGATTTCAGATATTTCTAGGCAAATAGATACACCTTGAGACCACACTCAAGTGAAATAAGTTGAACATGCAAGTGTAAATATCCATTGTTTCTCTGGTGAAAGAAATTGGAAGTACAAATAAGGACCAAAGTGTACAACATTTATTGTGAAATAGGAAGAAATTGTTGAAAAGAAAGGGGAATTGGAGGGGGTGGGGAAGAAAGGAAGGAAAGGAAAAGAAAAAGAAAGATAAAATGGAAACAAACTTCTAGAAATAAGGAGAGGAAGATGGGTTGAAGGGATGGGAGAGCATTGGAAAAAATAAAAATGAAGATATATCATATACAGGTATAAATTATCTTTGATGAATACCATCATTATGTATATTTAAATTGTATCAATAAATGTAATAATAAACTATGATAGAGGAAAATATAGGAAAAACTCTTGGAGACATAGGCATAAACAAGGACTTTTTGAACTGAACCTCAATTCCATGAGAAGTAACATCAAGAATCAACAAGTGGGGCCAGCGAGATAGCTCAGCAGACTGAGCATCTGCATTTCCAAGTGCAGGGACTAGAGGTTTGATCCCCGGTCCCCCATGCCATGCTGGCCCCACCCCTGGGGTACACTGAGCCGTGACAGATTCTAAGCGTGGTGGCATATACCTGTAATCCTAGTGCTAGGAGGCTGAAAACAGGAGGATCACCACAAGTCTGATCTGTGTAGTGAGACCCTGTAACAAATACGCAAATTTTTTAAAAAGGCAAGAAAACAATCAACAAATGAGGTTATATCAAATTAAAAATTTTCTGCACAATAAAAGAAACAACACAGTGAAGAGACAACCTTATGAATAGGGAAAAAATATCAACTACTTCTCAGACAGAGTCCTAATATCTCAAATATGTAAAAAAATCTTTTAAAAACCAATTAGATCATCCCAAATAAAAGACCCAATTAAAAATGGATAAATGAAATTAATAAACATTTCTCCAGAAGAAGTACAAAGGGCTAATAAATATTATATATAAAAATGTTCAAGTATTCCTGGTCATCAGAGAAGTGTGAATAAAAACAATAACTGAGAGTCCATCTTATCCCAGAAAGAATGGTTATCATGATGGAATATAATACAGTAATAAATGCAGGCAAATTCTTGGGGGAAACAGAAACCCTTCTCTATTTTGGGGGGAAGCTGTTATGGTTTATATGTAGGTTTCCCCAAAGCCTCATCCTCTCATATGTGGGCTCTGAGCTGGTGACTGGATCAGGAGGAACCATCCTCATCGGTGGATCAGCCACAGTGACAGCTGGGCTGTTAGGAGGTGAAGCCCAGTGGAAAAGTGTGCATCACTGCAGAATAGCTCAGCAGAGGATACATATAGAGATATTTAGATATTTAAATATTAGCTATTTAGAAGGTAGATAAGTAGATATTTACATATATCTATCTAGAGACCATAATATTTACTGAAATAAATCAGGCACAAAAGCTTAAATATCACATGGTTTCTCTTATATGACTTTTACATAAAATAAAAGAGAAAAAAAGATAATAGGAAACAAGTATCTTTTTCAAATGGGAGGGGAATCAAAAGATTAAAAAAGGAAGCAAAGAAAAGTAACCAGATATAAAAATATTTAAGATGTATTATGTACACCCACCAATACCCTATGACAAATATTATCATTATATACTACAAACATGTACTAATAAAAAGTTTAGAAGCTCATAAAGTGGAGGATTTGAACTAAAACCCAAACACTGCATGATTATCCTTATTATGTATATCTTTCAGGGTTGGAGAACATGTGATTCAGGGTTAGATACCAAAAGGTACAAGTGAGAAAACAGTAATTCATGTAACATGTTAGGACAGAATCTGTTGAAGCATCCAAGGAGGGAAAAGTGGCTCTTCACTGAATAAACCTATGCAGATGCTAGACTTCTTTGATACAACACAATCTATATAAAACAGAAAAATCATGTATAAGACTCCCTTCCATTAAAAAAGTTATTACTACATTCATTAACTCAGATATAAGTTTTAAATGAATATTATTCAGTAGAAATAACACCTACCCTAACATTGTACCTGATCATTTATAAGAGTACAAGTTGTATTGATATTAGGCAGTGCTTACTAGAGAAATAGATCTGGTGTAAATTATACAAATACATAGAAATTTATAAGATTATCTTACCATGAGCTCCCACAGAGTCAGGTAGGGAAGTGTACAAAAGTTTCTGTGTACCAAAGGATCCAGCCAGAGACCTGGAACTCAGTGTCCCATGCAAGACTCTATCGGAACCGAGGGATCTGTGCTGAAAGCCAGCATCATCCAAGTTGAAGGCAAAAACTGAAGCCCCTTCAAAGAAATAGAAAATGGTCTTCCATCCTTGGTTCCCTTGTATACCATCCTGGCAACAATATTGCCACTGCCAGAGCTATGCTGATGCAATTTAATTGGATATTTCTTATCCAAGTTGACACATCAGCTAACTGTCATGACAATCTTTTTGTAGACAGAATTTGGCAACCAAGTACATTCCTTTAAGCCACAGTCTCAGCCAGGTGTGATAATGCATGCCTATAATCCCAGCACTCAAGAGGCTGAGGAAGGAGGATTGTGGTGAGTTCAAGACCAGCCTGGGTCATAAAGTGAGTTCAAGGCCAGCCTGAACTGCACAATGAGACCCTGTCTTAAAAGAAAAAAAAATTAAAAATCACAACATAAACCACAGTCTACAGATACAAAGACAAGTTCATAATTATACCTAACATGTTATAACTACCCTGTGTAAAAAGGGAAATGTATTAATTCTCTCCCTAGGATAGCAGGCAAATTTTCTTTGAGTGGTGATTACTCTTAACATTTCATAACTCAATTATGACATAGGTTTAACAATACTTGAAAACCAATATTAGGTCTATAATCATTATATTATACAGGAACCATATATAAAGGCCCATTATAATTACAAAGGGCATCTCTACCTGCCAGTGACTTCAAAAACCATTGGATCTGCTGGATCCTATGACCCCACTGGCCAATGAGCCTGCACACCAGCCGGGACCTGTTGCACAGCCTTTCTTGTTCTAAACCCCACTCAAAATTAGCAGCTCTCTGAGTCACTTGGTAAATGAGCTACAGTAGAACAACTAAGTGAGGAATGTGTTACCTCCAAAATCCAAGACTCACTAGGCCCTGTGCCTCTTATAGTTTTAGGGTAAGCTACATTCAACTACTCATCTTTTACCTTAGAAGGGATATCTCTACCTAACCCTTACCCAGTACCAAAATTGGTATCAATCAGTGCTTACTAAATAAACATATTTAATGCCAAACATACACATATATAAAAATTTGTAAGATTGTTTTACAATGGCCAGAGGCAGATGTAGAAGAATTCAAGGCTGTCTGTGTACTGGATCTCTGAAGGATCTAGTGAGAACCTTGGAACTCAGTGTCCTGTGCAAGTCTAAATGACAAGCCTGAAAGGTCTCTACCAGAAGGCCAAGACTGGGGTGCTGCTAAAGAAATAGAAGCCTTCATTCTTTGCTTCTCTTTCATTTCATTCTGCTAAGAATGGGGTGGGTCTTCCATACTTAAAATAATGCTGAGCCACTTCAGTTGTACATTTCTTTCTCAACTTGACATAATCATCAGTCAACTGTCACAGTCTTATTTTAGCTTTTGTCATTTTGCCCTCCCTGGCATACAGTAGCTCAATCATTCTCATTAAAGTAACTCACATTGTTTATTCTACCATAATAATGTGGCATAGCTATTTTTCCTTCCTGAAGATCAGTTTCTCAAGCTACACTTCTAGCACCCCCATGAAAGAGCTGTATATTTTAAATGGTAGGTTTTAGATAAGATTTATGGACTGTGTTTTTGTTTTTGTTGTATGCTTGAGAAGTTCAATTCTATTTGCAAAAATTGTCTTACCTTCCAGTTTCATGATGATTTGCAAGTATAGCAAAGGTCCATAGAGAAATAAAGCTCATAAACCATCTAAAATGATAGACTTCTATTTGCTTTTACCATGACTTGGATAAGGAACATCAACTACAAAACAAAGTGCTGCATATATGACTAAAACTTCAACATAATTACTTCCAAGTTTTCTCATTTCAAACCCCTGTCTACTTAACCTGGATTGCTGCCAAGGAAACACAAGGTTTACTCATTTGTCTTATTGCTTGTATTTATATTAATTGATGGATTGGTGTTGGTTATTTAATTTTGAACAGTTTAACACAAAGGAAAATAACCATTGTAAGTGAAGGTTTGGGGAAATAGGCACTAAAAATGTAAGTATCAACTGAGGCTCAATGAGAAATATGGGCCCCAAACTATATAAAGGAAGGAACTTACTATTATAGAAACATCATACCATTGGTGGGAAGGAGACTCCAGATCAGTGAAAGGAACACTGAGGTGACACCAAGATTTGTATTTGTTTTCTAGACAAGAAGTTATCATTTTAGAGTTATGGGAATCAACAGGCAAAAGTTTGGTTATTATAACTGAGAAGTTGAAGAGAGAGATCCTATCCAGCATGAGAATGCAGCTTTGAGAAATGAGAATGGTTTGGCTGGAGCTGACATAGGAAAGGTTGGGGTAAGTCTGGATTTTAGAAGGTAAAATAAGCAGGACACCGGCTGTCTGGAAGCAACTGCTAAAGACAGAATGATAGACTATTACTGATGAGGAAATACTGATAGGGGCAAAAAGCAAATGGAAAGGAAAAAGTCCCTTCTCCTACATTCCTACCTTCCATCCTCTATAGGGACTTTCATTGATATAACCAATGAGGAAGCCAACTGGTAAAGGATACATGTAATTTGCTGAGTCGCAGCCCCTACTATTACAAAGATAGGGTAGAGAAGTAGAAATTCAGAATGGAGAAGGTGTTGTTTAAAAAGCAACACTAATGAAAATTAAATCAAAGTCTTAAGCAATGGTCAGGGTAATCATCTTCCAGCTTAAATAATTCAATGAGATCAGTAATATGCTTAAGAGTTAAAAAATTAATATACTTGAGTTTGTTTATCATTAGACATGAACTTGAGTATATTGTCACCATAGTTATTTGATCATCAAGCCTGGAACATATATAGCATTTATTTATATTGGATTTAATCAGTGAAAAAACAGACACCTGATTGCCTTTAGAAACTTCACTCTATGCAGGAGAAAAGACAATAAATACATAATATGTCGAATGGTAAGTGTAATGGAGAAAATAAACCAACTTAGGAGAATTGGCTTTGGGGGGGAAAGCCCTTCCTATTGGATGATTGTGAAAGTCTCAATGCTAAAGTGAATTTTGAACAAAAAACTGAGGGAAATAAGAAGGGGAAATTTTATGACTCTGAGGAAAATTTTTTTAGTAGGAAGACTTGTTTTGTTAAATAAGTGGTTGGTGAATATCATGCAAGCAGTAATTTTTTTAAGACTCTGTACTTTAATTATTTGTGTAATTCTGTGATTCTAGGTGGGTAACATCAGTTTATTATCAAATACAGTAGCAATCTGGATATTCCGCAAAGTATTGCTCATGTCTTCTAATGAAGGAAGAGTTATGTTTCTTTACACAACAGGTTATCAATAATTTACTGATGGTAAGGGGAGTTCATTCAAGTATATAATATTCTACTTCTATTAAATGCCACCTAAATTTCAGGAAGTGATGAAATTCTAATAGTCTCAAATTTTTAATTGTTTTTTGGCGGAACCAGGGATTGAGCTCAGACCCTTGCACTTGCCAGGGAAGTGCTTATTCTACTGAGCCATCTCCCTGGCCCCTCAAATTTTTAATTTGGAGTACTGGAGGGAATGCAAAATGTCCAGCACAGTACATAAGTATTTTTTGTTAAAAATGACAACTTTTTTTTTTTTTTTTTACCTCAGAGTTAAAGAATCTTAATAAGTGGCAAATAGTCTTTGAGGCAGAAAGTTGGATGGACATCAAATCACTAGTATTCTCTTAAAACAATGAAACCAGCCAGCTAAATACCTCTGCTGAGATTAAAGTGCCTGCAAGAGGGCCAGGGGCCAGGATTGGGATCCCCGGGCCTGCCATGCCAGCCCCACCCTTGGGTGTGCTGAGATGACAATTGAGACTGGGCGTGGTGGCACTGTAATCCCAGCTCTTGGGAGGCTGTAAACAGGCGGATCACTATGAGTCTGATCTAGTAGTGAGACCCTGAACACCCTGCAGACCCTTCCCTAAAATAAATAAATAAATAAATAAAAATAAAACAATGAAATCATTGTTAGCATTAGGATCATGTGGATTTTTGTTTAGATTATTTTTTAAAAATGCATACTTAGGTACACAAAGGTGTCCAAAATACTAGTAAGTTAGCTATAATTATTCCTTCCATTTTTTGCTACTCAAATAATGTGAACTTACCTGTAAAGAAAACTAAGAATGGCATAAAACCTCTTAGTACTGCTCCATTAAAGGTCTTTAAAAAATGACAGGAGCTTTAACCCTTGAAGAAGTGATTGTTCCTAGTAAGAGAAAGTAATATTAACCAGTAATAATTTTCAGTGTAAAAGCTTGGTGCAGATTTGTCTAAATTTTATTCACCTGAGAAGAATGTGATTTCTTTTTTCATTTGTGTATTTGGTATAGGGTCTTACTACGCAGATAGGACTTGTGATCCTCCTGTTTTTAGCCTCCCCTGCACTGGGATTACATGTGTGTGCCATCACACCTGGACTCTGACACAGGCTCAGCGCACACCAGGGGCATGGCTGGCATGCCTTGGAGGATCGGGATCGAACCCTGCTTGCTCCGTGTGCTTGACAGGTGCTTCATTCACTGAGTTATCTCCCTGGCCCTCAGAAGAATGTAATTTGAAAACGGACACATTTAGAAACCAAAAAATTTAGTTTCCTTAGTAAATTTGTTCTCAACTCAGAGAAAAGAGAAATCTTGAGGGATCAGACAGTGGTGCCTGCTGCCAGGCAAGAATTTGGTTCTCATGCAGAAAAACTATTGTACATGGCAGGCAGTATTTGCAGAGAATTTAACCCCTGTGCCTAGGTTCCTCTTGCTGAAAAGTGAAAATACTAGTAATTCTATCTTTTTGGGGAAGTAAGCACAGGCTTTGACATCTCTAGTTGAAGATGTATCAACACAAATTAGTATTAGAACATAATGAATATATACACATAAAACACCAGTAGGTGCTCTTTAAATACTTATATAACATCTATAAATCCTGCTCTTCCATGTTGTCTTTCATTTAGGTAAGGAATGCCACTATTCAGTTTTTTTTCCAAATGCAAAGGAAATACTTTTTTTAAAGTTCCAGATCATTCCTTTGAAAAATAGTAAACTGTTAATTTCTTATGGTCTCTGCAGCAATTTCACAGTAGCCTCCATAGCAAGCTTTAGGTGCTTTTCAAAATGTTGGATAAATTACTTCTGTAGAATGGAGCTATCAGGGAAAGGCCGAGGGAATAAAATTGGTGAGCGATATTAAAATTTTGGTTGTTTAACATTTAACTGAGTCTCAACGTGTTAAAGTGCTATCTAAACAGATAATTAGCTAGTCATTGTGCAGTGGGCTGTCTAAATTTAGCGGTGAAATTAGGTTCAGGGAATGTGAAAATAGGAAAAGAAATTTTCTCAAGGGAAACAGTGGTGTCAGCACAGCTGAGGAATGTCACAAGAGCTACATTTCGTCAATTATGATCATCATCAGGGGATCTCCCGGAGCTATGCAGGACAAGATTTATTCCTAAGAGCATCGTGCGGATAGGTAATAGAAAGTAGTGGCTACAGGAAACAGGTTTAAAGATGACAGCCACAGCAGGCACAGGAAGGGAGAAAGAAGGGCGATGAGGAAAAGGGGGACTAAACCCAATGGTGATAGGGCAGGAGGCAGAAGTTAAAGAAAAAAAGAAACGCAGGGAGAGGGTAAAATGTGTAGTCTTGGAGATGAGGAACACATTGTGAGTCAGTGGGGAGGCTCTATTGATTCAGAGACAGTGTGGTTTATGGGGTAGAAAGCTTTGGCTTAGTAAGGACAGGCTCCTCTTGGCTGTCCTATCTTACTGGAGCACACTCGTGAATATGTGGTGGAGAACACAGGACCTACATAAAATTAATGGCTGTCAGACCTTGGCACTGGTGTCTTTTGCCTCTACCCTCTTAAGGACTGTCCGGACTGTCTGTTCTTCCTCCTCCTCTAGAACAACTGGCAGGCGGCTGGGGCTTCAAGGTCAAGCCACCTGGGCTGGGCTGGGCTGGGCTGTGCTGAGCAGGTGGATGAAGAGGGCTGGGCGGACAGACAGTCACGATGGACAACAGACAAGCTTCGCACGGGCAAATGTGTGCTACTTCCCCAGGTCACTTTTCCCGAGACTAGTTCAAAGGAAAACACGGAAATAAAATGGCACGTGCGAACATGCAAGGGACCAAAGAGAGACGCCGCCGCACTCGAAGCCCCGGGATGGGGGTAGCGCCACGGCCTCCTGTTGCCAGCCTCCGGGCCGGGAAGGCGGACACCCGAGGAAAGCGGCGGCGGGACAACGAACCTCCCGGGGTCCCGCTCCTCGCCCGGCTCCGGGGGCCCCTCCACGCCGCGTCCCGGAGAAAGGAGCAGGAGAATGCCCGAGCCCGCGAGCCTCAGAGCGCGCCGGGGGGGGGGGGGATGGGGCTGAGAGAAGGGCGGGATTCGGAGAGCTCGGGCGAGCCGCCGAGGGGAGGACAGAGTCGCCCCTTCAGTTCCAGTCGCCGAAAAAGAGCAGGGACTCGAAAAACAAGCAGCTTCCTAGACAGGAGCCTTTAGCTGGGGCCACGCTGCGGCAGCCTCAGCCCGCCTTCTCCTCGCCACCCACCCTCTTCCCGAGCCCCGCCGGATGGAGCGCGCCGCCCGGGAGCGGAGAGCCGCGGGCGACGAGAGCGACCATCCAGCCGCACTCCGCCTCTGTCAGCGCCGGGGCGCGGAGGACCCGCGAGGGGCGGAGTGGGCGAGACCATTGGAAAGGCTGGGGAGGGGAGGAAACGAGGCACCAGCGAGGGGCGGGGCCGGGTAACCTAGTCCAGATTTTCCTGTCCCTTTGAAAGCCCTGCTTTGAGAGAAACCCCGTTATCAAAGTGGATAAAGAGGTTTTTTCTTTTTTTTTTTTCCTGAAGGGGGAGGAGCGTATATAGGAGGGCGGGGTGAGAGGAAACGCGGCTGGCACCCTTGGAGCAGACGCGAACCCAAGTTGCAGGGCTGGCGGGCCAGCCCCAGCCCCGCTCCGAGGGTCGGCTCCTCTCCCCCTCCCGCGAGGGCGGGGTGGTGCGTTCCGAGTTCCCAGGAGTTCGCGGCGG
>NDGM011201372.1:0-18327 GCA_002564305.1 Octomys mimax | reverse complement strand
ATCTGAGAGATTTGAATAGAAAAAGTAATCAAGTTAAAAACTGCAAAGCTAAAATTGAACTGCATCAGAGCTATGATCCTCAAAAACAGCTCATCACTGAAGATCCCTATTATAGGAATGAATCTGATTTCAAGCTGGTGTACCAGCAGTGCATCTGCTGTTGCAAAGCCTTCCTGCAGAAGGTTACTAGGGCTGGCCAGGCCCCACTGCAGCCTATACTCGTCCATCCCAGCTCTGCCCTTGCCTGTGTTCAAGCCCCAGTCCCCATCTATTTCTCAACCTAAATTTGCTGTTTCCTTTTTTTTTAAACTGTTGTAGGTGCAAATCTGCTGAATTTGCAGAAGAATAAATAAATAAGAATACTTGATTTGGTATGAAGGAATATAATAAATATTCTTAGACTGGTCGAACATCCCACTTCATCCTTTTTACAGAGCAGTGAAACACACAAATACAGAATAGCAACACAGAGCATGGTGGAGCAAGAAAGACCCCAAGGCCCAAGTCAGCCTCTAAGCCCACAAGGACCTGCACAGTCTGTACTACTTTGCGTGAGGGTGGATCGTTCCCTCTGCTCTGCTGTGAGCATCTCTGCCTTGGCCCAGCCCGAGTCTCAGCAACTCATCTGCAGCAGCTCTTCACCAACATCAACAGTGTTTTAGCTCACGCACATTCATGGTGCACATTTTATGTATATGATCAAAGAAGGCAGTGAATGGCTCTGGAGAGGAAAGTGCCACGAACTCCTCTCAGAAGCCTCCCTCTTGCTCTGAACACACTTGTCCCATTGGTCCTGTCATTTCTGCTGCAGCTCTGAAGTCATCTTTCCTGCATATCTGTAGTCGGGCTGTCCTGGCTGCCTTGATGTCCTGAGTCGATGGAAAATGTTTCCCTTTCATGGTTATGTTTACTTTGGGATGAACCAGAGGTCAAAGGGTGCCCAGACTGGGTGCATAAGGTAGATAAGGACACACTCTTGGCTCTAGGAGCTGCCTTTATATTGGATGGCACTCGGTGGCAGTGTCACTGTAGTTTAGATCACATTTTGTAAGGACATGAAAGAGGGTTTGCAAAAATACTTCAGAAAGGGACAGGACTTTGGGAGAAGAGTGTTTGACGCTATAAAGAGTATTTTGAAGGTGATGCATGGAAATTTGTCTTACTGTAATTTTTTTCTTTAAATGCTCATTGTATTTTGATCACCTCTCCTATATTTAAGATAAGAAAGACATTACTAGCATTGTTGGTTTAATACCTGTTGGTATTGTCTAGTTTGTTTCATGAGGAGATCTGCTCATTTGCTCCCACTTAAATGACTTTCCTCTAAAATTTAATTATTTCCACAGAGAACATTTGAAAAAGGTAGCATACTAGCATTTGAGGAGTGTAGAAGTTTTATACACTCATGTAATCTGGATGGTAAGTATAAATTGGATTAAGTATGAACAAGTAAGATAAAAAGTTGGAAAGTTTATTACATGTGTATCCTTAAACATTGATTTGTTAATAGGAAGGTTACTGGCAAATATAGGTGATTTCATTTTCAAATTCAAATGGATATCACAAAAGGTGGCTTTCAAAGTAAACTGGGATGTTACAAAACTACAACTGAGATAAATCATGCATCTCTCTTGTTTCTTGTTGTCAAGTAAAGAAGCATTTGAGGAAAAAAAGAATATGAAAAAGAAACAATGAAGCTAACAAAGAAAAAATCAGCTGGAATAAACACACCAAACAAGTAGCTAAAAAAATTTAAAGGAATTTCAAGCACTGAAAAGAAAACAATAACAGGTATAAGTTAATAACTTTTATCAATAAATTTCAATATAAAAGGACTCAGCTCCTCAATAAAAAGACAGATTGGCAGACAAGATGAGAAAGAAGAATTCAACAATGTTTCATTTAAGGAACACATCTAATCAAAAAAGAATTCATAGACTAAAAATTAGAGGCTCAAAAACACCATTGCAGGAACCATGACCCTGACAGCAAGAACATAATAGCAATTTCATAGTGAAAGCAAACTTCAAGAAAAAACTGATCAGTAGAGGAATAGCAGTTTAGTACATATTAGCTAAGGCAACAATCAAATAGGAAAAGATAATAAGTGTACACATATGAACCAAAAATTGGATAAATTTAAGTCATGAACCTAATGTTCTCAGATATAACAGATCCAAAACACCAATACAATCCTATTGAGTGACCATAAAAATAGCAAGAAAGCAAAAAACTAAACAAACAGTAAAGAATTATTAGAATTGAAATGTTCACTTGAGGAAATGGACTTAAGTGAATCTATACAGTGCTCTATACTACTACAATAGAACACATTCTTCTCAGGAGCACAGAGAACTTTCAACAAAATAGACCACATACTAATACATAAACTTTCCTTAAATATATACCGATGAATTGAAATAACCCATGTATATTCACAGTTCCTTATGCATTGGAACTAGAGATTAATCATAAAACAAAGCACAAAAATATATAAATAATTAGAAACTTAAAAATGCACTTCTGCACACTCAGTGCTTCCTACTATAAATCTACAAAAAAATCATTTTTTGTGCTGAAATGATAATGCCAGTATAACACACCAGAACGTAAAGCACACAATGAAAGGTATCCTAAGAGGAACTATTTATAGTAGTCCATGGTCACATGAAAAAAGCATAGTGAGCTTCAATAAATAACCAGTGATGAACTTCAAGTCACTAAAAAGATAATAATCCAAATGCAAACATATTTTAAATAGGGAAATCAAAAGATCATTGAGGGAATTAATGCATTTGAGACTAAAACTACAGTTTAAAAATTGAACAAATATATGAGTAGGTTCTTTTAAATAATAAGTTGAGTAGTTTTAGCCAATTTACCCAACTTAATTGGCCAAATCACCAAAAGGAGGAGAGAAAATTTCACAGCAATATAATAAGAAGTGATAATGTCTAAATTACAGCAGTCACCACCCAACTCCAGAAGAACATTAGTAACTAAAATACTGTGCAAAATTATACCTCAACATATTGAAAAATCTTTAAAAAGTGGACAGATTGCTAAATACATATATCCATAAAACTTGGCCAAGAAAACTTAAAAATTATGAACCTTATAATAACCAGCAATAAAGTTGGATTACTAATAAAAATCTTACAAACTAAGAACAAGCCCATGACCCAATTGATTCACTGCTCAATTCAACGATACCTGCAAGAAGGTTATAAAATCCATACTCCTCAAAATCTTGAATGAAATTGCAAAGAAAGGAGTATTTCCAAAGTCATTACTAAAAGCAAGCATCACGCTCACCTCTAAAGCAAACTAAGGTGCAAAAAAGAAAACTACATATCAATATTTTTAATGAACACAGATGGAAAAATCCTCAATAAGATATTAACAAATAGCATGAAACAAGTAATCAAAAGGATCCTAAATCATGACAAGGTTTCACCCAAGGTATACAAGGATGGTCCAGCGTATGCAAATTAAGTACAAAAAAACCCCACATGATTATATCAGTTGATACAGGAATCTATTTATAAATCCACTAACCATTAGTAATTAAAAAATAAACCTTAAGGAACTAGGTATAGGAAGACCTTCCCTCAATCTTATCAAAGACATTTATGGCAAAACAATAGCCAAGCCTACAAGCAGGTGTAGGGGCCAGGGCTTCTATCCCTGGGTCTGTCCTGCCACCCTCACTCCCGGGGCACACTGAGATGGCAATTGAGACTGGGCGTGGTGGTGTGACCCTGTAATCCCAGCTCTTGGGAGGCTCTAAACAGGTGGATTACTACAAGTCTGATTTAGTAGTGACATACTGATCGCCCTGTAGACCCTTCCCTAAAATATACAGAAAAAAAAAATAGCCAAAGCCATATAAAATGAAGAGAATCTGAAAACTTTTCCCCGAAAGCCAGGAAGAAGAGAAGGTTGTCCCCTACTTCTCTTCAATAGGGTACTTTAATACTATCCTGATAAATGAGGCAACAGCAGGAAACACAAGAGATATGTAAATGATAGAAAGAAATCAAATTATCAATATTTGAAGATGACATGGTCCTTTACAAAAATACCAAAAAAATCCAACAAATACTTCTAGAACTAATAATCAAATTGAGCAATTTACAAGCATAGAAAACAAAAAATCAGCATTCCTGTACAACAATGATGAACTGAATGAGATTAAATGTTAGGAAAACAATACTTTGCACAATAGAGTTGAGAAAAATTTAAATATATAGGAGTTAACCTAACCTAGAAAATGAGAGACTTTTAGAATGAAATCTACAGTGCTCTGAAAAAGGAGTTGAACAGGAAGAACATCACAAAATGGAAATATATCTCTTTTTCTGGATCGGCCAAAGAATACTGTCAAAATTACCACTTCCATAACTGATATATAGATTTAATGCAATCCTAATTACAATATCTACAGATTCCTCACAGAACTACAGGAAACAATCATAAAATTCATATGGAACCATGCACACAGACTAGCAAAACCAGTCCTAGGCAAATCAGTAGACATCATAATATCTGAGTTCAAGTTATATTACAAAGCTACAGTGATAAGAAAGCAAGTTGTTGACACAGAAATCAACATGTGGATTAATGAAATAGAACAAAAGGTACAAAAACAGCACCAAGAGATATTCAGGTACCTCATCTTCGACAAAGGAGCCCGAAGTATGTGCTGGAGGAAAAATAGCCTCTTTGACAAATGGTTCTGGGAAAAATGGTTAGATATCCCCATGCAACAGAAACCCAACTATATAAGAAATAACAACAGAAGTCAACAAATAGGATCATAGCAAATGTAAAGTGTCCTGCAAAGCAAACAAAACAACGCAATAAAGGGAAAAGCTATAAAATGGGAAAAATCTGTGTTGTTTTACTTGGGATTTTTCTAATGTCCAGAGAAACTGAAGACATTTTCACACATTTATTGGCCATTTGCATTTCTTCTTCTGAGATGTCTATTCATTTTAGTTGCTCATAATTTGACTGAGTTTTTTTTTTATTATGGGTGGCTAGAATATATAGAGAACTAAAATAGACACCCCAAATTAGAAGAGTTGGTCAGGTTAAATCAATAAAGATTTCATTCTTATTCTAGAAAAACAGAAAGCAACACCAAACGTTGCAAGGCTAAAGTTAAAAGAAATAATTCAACATTGTCAGTCGGGCAAACTAGTATAACTATTATGGAACTAAGTGTGGATATCTCTTAAAAACTAAACCTAGAACTTTTACTTGATCCAGATAATCTCACCTGTGTATCCTCCCCAAAGAATCAAAGACATCACATTAAAGGGATGCATGTATTTCAATGTTTCTAACAACACAATTCTTAGTAACTAAATCTTGGAGGCAGCCGATTCCAATAAAGAAAATGTGATATTTGTACAAAATATAGTACTCCTCTGCCATAAAGGATATATTGGAGTCATTTTAGGAAAACAGATGCACCTTGAGAGCCTAATGTTAAGTGGAATAAATCAGGCACATAAGCTTAAACGCCGTGTGGTTTCTCTCATATGAGAAATTCAAAGTAGAAATAAGTTAAGAGCAAAATAAAACATTGGTGAAGGGAATGTAGGGAGATAGAATTTTTTCAAATGTAAGACAGACCAAGTTATGAAGAGTGAGGTAAGGAAGCAGAGTCAGGGGATTTCGTATCTGACACATACGAAATGTATGACACATACATTTCGTATGTGTCAGATATATGTGCCAATTGCTCACCATGAATGTAACCATTATCTGTGACAAACACGTACTAAAAAAGAAATGAAAATGTGGGCCAGAAATTTAGAGATAGTGAAAGGGAAGAGAAAAAAAAAGGGAAAGTAAACACAAAGAATCAAAAAATATTTGTTACATGCAACTGTTTACTGAAATGATTGTAAACATTATGTACTGCAAATATGTACTGATAAAAATTATAAAACAGTTTTTGGGTCTGAGAAAATAGCTCAGTAACATGACCATCAGCATGGCACGTGAAGTATATTTTGATTTAGCATAATATAAGAAACTGCCTAAGCTTTTAGTCACTTCACATAGCCTAGTATCCAAAAGCTTATTAATAGATCTTTATCATTTTGACCTAGTGTTATTTTGTATCTGTTGAGGGGATTTGAATTTAATCTGAGGAATATACTCAAAATTACTTTAATAGCCCTGTAACGTACATAATTTGAATTCTCAAATATGTGTGTTAAGATTATTTTGTGATAATATTTCAGATAGATTCAACTCTATTAACATGTATGTTTCACTCCCCATGCTTTTGGATAAGCAAATCTTACAATTTGCTGAGTCAACTTTGTTAGAAATTCCAATTTTTCAAATAATGCATTTCAAGGAATATTAGAATCCCTCTATACTATACCCATCAGATTTAAGTCTATTTCAAAAGTTATATTTGTTTTGTCTTCTCCATAAATAATCCACATTAAATTTCAAAGCCATCTCTTCCAGTAAATTAAAATGAAAATTAATTTTATTGATCCTATTGTGCCATTGTTCTTCCCATGTATTCTTTTATGGATCACAATTTTGCACATTTATTTGTTATCTGACAGCAAATCATTAGCAGTAAAAAATGTTTTATATATCTCAGGCCCATGACCAATATTTGTGAGGTTATGTACTGTACATCTTAGAATGCCATTTGCCAGAAGTGGTGTTACACTCCTGTAATCCCAGCATCTTTGAAGGTTGAGTCAGGAGGGTCATACCATCATCTCAGCTCAGTAATTTAGTTATTTATTGAGACTATGTTTCAAAAAGAGAAATTTCAAAAAAGGCTTGTCACATAGCTCAATGTAAAGGCCTTCAGTTCAATCTCCAGTACTTCAAAAAGAAAAGCAAAATTCACATCAAATTCATGATTCACATACTCCTAGAACTGCATAACCTGTGCTGTTATATAAGGTGGCCCTGCCCAGTGCGAAATTAGGCACTGTGATGGATCCTTGAATATAATGATAGTGACACCAAAGTAGTTTTCTTTCTTATAATTTAGTAAAGGAGGCTGACAAGGGAACAATGTTAAGGATCTTGACAAGAAGGTACAGATTCTTCATATCTATGTAACCATTCAATTAAAATATTGCAAATAATGCTGTGCAGTGAAGGCTTGAGCTTGTTCTGATAATATTTCAGAAAACAGAGTATTAAGCTTTTTTTGTATGGCTGATCAGTGTTAGCATAAAATTAAGTCACAAAATTTCTGTTTTGCAAAGGAGCTTAAAGCTCTTAATAAACAGCATTATATCTACTCGGGATGAAGCCATGGCTATTGAGTAAATAACCTCAGTTACAATCTCAACTCTGTCTTCTGACCCTATCAGACTCATCTAGCATGAATACATTATATAAACAGTGTTTACTTCTTAATATATGATTCTTATCTTTTGGTTGATGTCTCAGAGCCTGATGCTTCCAAGAGTCTGGATGTCTTCTGTTCCTAAATCAGTGTGCTGATATGCTATTGTTCACTGCCCTGCAGCTGTGCCCCAGATCCACCACACTTACAAACCCTGAGTTTTTGACTTGAGTTTAAACCCTGGAATGCACTGCTTACATTCATGTAGGAGTCTTGGTTTATTTTTTTCTTAGAGCCAAGTTCTCTGTGCAAAGTTTCGTTTTGACAAATGGGTGTTTCACATGGACAAGAATTTTTACATATTTTGCTCATACAATTTCTGCTACCTAGAATAATGCTTAGCATGTAGTAAGAGATCCATAAGTGTTTGTTACGGAATTCAATGCATGTAGGGCAATGAGCAACAATTCCAAAAGCCATTGACTTGCTGGTTTTTATCTTGGAAGGGCAGCTTGTTGTTTATAATGATTGTTCCTGTTTTCCCAAAATAAATCTCATGTTCACACTCTAGCCTCCATGAAAATTAGAGTGCTTGCCCAGCTCAACAATACCTCCTCCTAGAGTTCAACTGTACCTGAGTGATTGTCAGGACATATAGCACATTCCCTCAAGGCCCACCACAGCACTAAGGAAAACTGCTCATGAAAATATTAACCAGTGACTCAGAGTTTAATCCTCTATCTCCAAGAGATGTACCTAAAACAGAAAATATTACACTGTGTGTTCCTCATAGAGAAAATATTGGTCGTCTTCAGGTTTTGTTGATTGGCAGATGAAGCATCACATCACAACCTTTGTGAGAATAAAATGAATGTATTTTCTTTGGAAACATTTCCCACTTTCCTTGCCATCTTTCTTTCAATTATAAAATACTCTAGAAGTTATGGCTGAGGCCTATGAGCCCATTAGGTTGTCCTTTTCCTGATCTAAATGTGAAACCTTAATCATTAGCAGGCTCAAAAATAATACATTCAATTAGGAATTTATTTTAAAAATAGGAATTTACTGAGACCACTATTCCAAGTGGTGTCCCTAGGATTGTGTGTGTGACAGCTATCATGCCATACATCCATGCAAAGTCAAAACATTGATCTGTTCTTCAGACAATGTATATGAAGACTTTTAATGTCTGGTGAAATTCTAGTTTATTTCTTCCTAACATAGATCATATCTTCAAGACTGCTGACATCAGTTGAGCTTCACTGACCTAGGCAATAGCAGCTCCCCAGATCTCTGTCCTGTGCTTCTTTTACTTGCTTGTCTTTGGAAATAGCTACTATGTTTGGGAAGGTCTGGGAAACTGTGGCACATCATAACTATATTAAATATTTGCTAACACTCACTCAAGTTGCTGCAGAGTTAAGTGAAAATGTACTCAAGCCAGTTGCATGAAAATTTGGCAGTCCTGGAAACGACTCACTCAAATGATAATGTGCCACCTCCTTCTATGTTACCACACACTGGATGTATTACTAAAGCATGAGCCATGCTTACATGAGACCTAGAAATAAAAGCTTTCACCAAAAATATATATACTTAAGATATTAAGCTCTGATCTTCATAGTTAAAGTTGTGATTATTTTCTTTTATGCTAAATTCAGATGAAAAAATTGATAATCAAGATGAAAGTTGTTACCAAATTGCAATTCTAAGTAACATACAAACAAAAATTCTTTCTCTGAAAAGTGGCAAAAATTTAAATGAGAGATATGGATATGAATGGGGGATTTCAAAATGCTAGTCATGACATTGGTGATATAAGGAATTTCAAATTTGGGATTATGAAAATTAATAGATATTTAGTTAGAAATTCAAGGTAATATTAGACAGATGCTTACTAATCAGAGATGCCATTCATTTTATTTGGAAAAATTATAAACTATGTGGAAAAAGATTTTAGGCAAAATATATTTGATTAGAATTATCAAATAAAATGATACAGTAAGTGCTTTTCTGATGATTGTATTTTAAAATCTTAAATCTTAGTAACTTTAATATAAGCACCCAATTAATATTTGTTGAATAAATGAATAAATTACTAAGCATTTAAGTCATTCCAGTATACATTTATAATTTTATATATATAATTATATTTTATTCATTTTAATGAGAAAAAAGATAAAATAGCAATGAAACAGTTTCAAAACAGGTTAGAAGGACAGTTACAATAATTAATGCATTGCATATTGCTGTCTTCATAGTAGTTATTCAGAAGACAAGATGCAGACATGATATCCTGTCCAAATGCCATTAGTACAAGTCTTTCTTCTCAATGGACTAAGAGATAGTAGCTATATATCTATCATAACTATATTGGGCTATTTTGCTGAATTCAAGTACCTATAATCTTTGGACTGGTGTCAACTATGAAAAGGTCCTTTAAATACTTCCCCAAATACAACTTCTCTAACTGGAATGGAGCAACCATCTCTGACAAAACAAAACAAAAAATGGGGATGTAAATAAAGGACCATTTTGTTGTGAAAAAATATGTATATAAAAAGACTTTCTCACAGGAAACCTGTTTGTCCCCATTGTCAAGGATAAGTTGATTGAGCATGTGTGGATTGTTGTTGATTTTTTTTTTTTTTATGGAAACAGGGATTGAACTCAGGCTCTTGTGCTTGCCAGGAAAGCACTTATTCTACTGAGCAATCTCCCTTGCCCTATTGGTGAATTTTAACTCAAGTTCTCTCTACTACTCTTTCTTTGCAGACATAAAATTCACTGTATTTCTTTTTTAGATTTTAAAGAGAATACAAAATAGTAATGAAAAATTAGAGATGATACACAAATTCACTAAACAAAACAATATGCTTTTGACAGTGTTTTATGTATTGCATAGTGTTGTCTTCAACTTAGTTGTTCAGATTACCAGAAATATGCATGCAAAAGTGGGAAAACAAAGAAAAAAACTTTTTTTTTTTTTTGGTGGAACCAGGGATTGAACTCAGGCCCTTGCACTTGCCAGGGAAGTGCTTATTCCACTGAGCCATCTCCCGGGCCCCTAAAGTCTTTTAAAGTTTTAAGAAATTAAGAAGAAAGACGATAAAGGATGACAAAAAATTAAGCATTAACTGCTCCTTTCCATAGAACAGCAGAAATCAGGTGACTTATTTAAAACATGATAAGGTTATATTAAATGTTTTATAACTCTCAGATGTTCAGTGTTACCTTCTATAATGTGATGGCCAAAAGTATACTTGATAGAGTAAGTGCTTTGGCTGTGTCATCACAATTTTAGCTAAAAAATAATAGCACTGCTGTGTGGAAGAATAGAAACAAAATTTTATTGGTTATGTTTTCAGAAAATAGAGTAATGCTAAACTGAGGAAGTTTTATGCCATAAGAATGCAATTACTTTCTAACCCACCTAACAAGAAAGATAAAACCTTCAGTTAAAAGGGACTAACAAATGTATGAAGACTTAGTACCAAAATTTTATAGTTATACATTTTAATGTGTACATATAATTACAAGAAACATTATATAATTTATCATATTTTGCATATGTTTTAAATATTGGATGTACATATATTATATATGTGCATCTCCCATTTCTTTCATTGTTCATAGCTAAACTTCTATATATGGTAATATTTTTATTTCTCAGAATAGCATTTATCAATAGCTCCAATGTAAGTTCTGTTTATATTACAATTTGATGATCAAGGAAAGGCAACAATGTCAATAAGTATGCCAGAGGTGTAGTACATTGTTATTAAAAATTCTATGTAGTTTCATTTTATACTTACCTTTGATCTACATAATTTATTCAAATTAACTTCCATATCAGTATAGTAATTGCTCCTTCCAAAGTTAGCTTCACAACCACAGCTTGGTATTTGTGGAATCCTGATATTTTGTGAATGTAGAGCAAATGAAAAATAAAAATTAAGATGGGCCAGGGAGATAGCTCAAAAGAATAAGTACCTGCTTTGGCAAGCACAAAGACCAGGGTTTAATCCCAGGTCCCACATGTCATGCCAAACCCCGGGGTTTGCTAACTCAGTGACTGAGTCTGGGGTGGTGGCACATACCTGTAATCCCAGCACTGGGGAGGCTGAAAGCGGGAAGATCACTATGAGTCCGTGCTGCATGGTGAGGCCCTATATCAAATACATAAAAATAAAAAAGAAAAAGAAAAATTAAGGAAGTGAAGGGGAGAGGAAGTGAAGGGGAGACTACTGGAGGAATAGTAGTGAAATTTGACATTACATTTGAAAACAATTTTGAACATGAATTTCTCTCAAAATATGTTTTTAGGTGATCACAAAACTCTTGTGGCAGGGCCAAGGAGATGGCTCAGTGGAATAAGTGCTTCCCTGGCAAGTGCAAGGGCCTGAGTTCAATCACCAGTTCCGGAAAAAAAAAAAAAAAACCTCTTGTGTCATGAAAATGAAACCTAAAATTTCCTTCAAGAATGTAACTGTTAGGCAGACACAGAGGCCAGGGTCAATCCTTGGCATGCTGTGCCAGATGGAGATTGAGACTGGGTGCAGTGGCACATGCCTGTAATTCCAGCTCTTGGAAGGCTGTAAACAGGAGGATCACTATGACTCTGATCTATGTAGTGAGGCCCTATAGACACTGCCTTAAAATACCAAAAAACCCCAAACAAACAAACAAACAAACAACCAGAATATAACTGTAAGAATAACAGATCTTTCAAATATGGTATATCTTAATTCCTGAGATCACTGAGAATATGTTTGTAATATGGCAAAGATGAATGAATGATGCAGACAGAATTAATGTTAATAGACAGATAACTTTAAAATAAATACATTATCCTGGATCATCAACGTGGGTTCAGTATGAAAAGTGGATACTTACAATTGCAAAGGGAGGCAGGAGAAAAGGTCAGAGAAAGTGACTGTGGCTTTGGATAGAGGTAAGAGTGGTGCACTAGGAAAGGAAATTGGCCTCTTGTTAATAGCTCAGCACTTACTTGCTCATCTTTCTAATTTTATATCATATATACAGTGAAGTTGCTTGAACTTAAATATAATAATATTGTATCATTTTAAGTCTCATATATCTGGTTTTAATTTTGCTTGCATAATCATTAATATTAAGTCAACCAGAAATTTTTTCTTATCACTGTAATATGCTGTAAAATTGTATATCACTGTTTAATTAAGCATCCTATGACTCCTGGACATTTTTTTTAGCACGATATAAATAAATAAATGGATGAATTAATAAATAGCAAGACAGACTCAGAGAGAGAGAGACAGAGACAGAGAAAGAGACTGCAAAGTGGACATTTATACATGTTCATAAGCAGATATTTTATTGTAGATTAATAACTTTCCTAAGTTTTGAATATTTGCCATTATATCCTAAAAGGTTTTCCCTGCTCCATTATTTTTCTCTCACTCTGCACACTAACTAACCACAAATTAGACATTCTCTCTGGAATTCTTTGTCTTGTCTCTTCCACAATTTTTCATCTATTTCATCTTTTTGGTTGAATTCTGAACATTTATAAAACCTAATATTAAAACACCTCTCCAGTATACGTGGTATAAATTCTGGAAATGCACGCATTGTATTTTACAATTTGGACTTAGTTCTCAAACATGCTCCTCCAATTTTTAACATTCCTTCTTTGTCACACATATTTTTCAGTTTCTATTTTTTTAAGATATATGGCTCTTTTTATTTGGATAACTTTATTTTAATTTCAAAGAAAACAATTGAAGAATGTACAGAGATTTTCTGTATAAATAGTGTAAATACATTTGCACTGTCTTCTGCTTTATCAACATCCTCCAGCACAGGGCTACATTGGTTACAACAAGTGAACTTATGTTGACTCACATAATCACTCAAATCTGTAAATACATAGCTCTTTTATACTGTTTCCATTAACTCAGTGGCTGAAAATAGTATAGTTTTGTTTGTGCTATCTATTGAATCTATTTATCCTCTCTTCAGTCATACTATGTTTGTCTTCTACACATTGATTTGAAAAAGAAAGCTTTGTGTTATTCTTTTCACTAGAGATTAAAACGCATATAGGATAAGGCAATTTCATCAAAATACATCACACTTCAACTGTAGCCGTAAAATCAATTCATACAGACACTGATGTTTTAAAAATATGGATGCAAAAGTAGGTAAAGTTGTACAGAGGTGGTTACATTACTTATTATCTATTTCTAAGCCCAGGAAAAAAAGCTTCTAAAATGTTTAATCTCATATCATCTTTTTTCTCATTTAATCTTTAAAAAAAGTAATAAAATTCATTCTCCAGATCAATTTTAGAATCACAGAAAAGTAGAACACAAAGTACCAGATTTTTTCATCAGTGCCCTCTCTGTCACACATGCATAACCTCCTCATTGCACTCATTATCCATTTTTCCTTTTTTCTAGAATGTCATTCAGTTGAGATCATGTCATGTATAGCATTTTCTGATTGACTTATTTTACTTAATTGTACTCACCTAAGATTCTTCCTTGTCTTTTCTTGTCTTTGTAGCTCACTTTTCAGTGTTATATACTTTTCCACTTTCTGAACACACTGCAGTCTAATTACCCACTATCTAAGTCATTTTGATTACTTCCATGTTTGGCAATCATAAATAAAGATGTTGTACACATCTAGGAGCAGGATTTTATATCAGCTTAGGTTTTCAATTCTTTTGGGTAAATATCAAGGAGATTGATTGATGGATCATAAGATATACTATGTTTAGTTTGTAAGAAACAGCCAAACTGTCTTCCAAAGCATCTGTCTTATTTTGCATCTCTATCAATAATGAAAGAATATTTGCTGATTTATATCTTCACTATAATTTGACATTATCAATATTTTGAATTTTTATCATTTTGATAGGTATGTGGTAGTACCTAATTTTATTTCACAACTTGCTAAGAACAAGGCAATGAACATCTTTTTATGTGTGAATTTGCCACTTACATATCTTCTTTGGTTAGATGTCTCAGGGGTTTTTCTGATTTTTACTCAGGCACTTATTAGTAAGTATACTTTGTACAGTTTTTATGACAGTCCTAGGTTAGATATGATATTTGTAACACCTCCTAGTTTTTACTTTGTCTTCATAAATTCTTTCTTTCTTTTTTCTTTTTTCTTTCTTTCTTTCTTTCATTTTTTGTGTAATGCTGAGTATCAAACCCAGAGCCTGTACATGCAAGGCAAGAGCTGCTACATTGAGTCACATCCACAGTTCTGTCATTAAATATTTTTCAGAGCATCATTTGTAGAGAAGATGTTTTTAATTTTAATGAAGTTCAGACTATTTATCACTTCTTTCATATTTTGTGCCTTTTGTATTATATCTAAAATATTATCTATCGACCTAGCTGTTCAGATTTTTATATATGTTGTTTTCCTTGTACATTATTTTATAAATCTTATAGTTTTGTGTTTTACATTTAGCTTCAATGCCCATTTTGAGCAAATTTTGGCAAAAGGTTTAAATTGAATCTATACTTTTCTTCTTTCCCTGCCTCTTCTTTTTCTCTTCCTCTTCCTTTTGCTTTTTTTATGTGGATGTCCTGCTGGCCCCTCACTCCTTGAAATGCCAACCTTTTCTTTGTCATATTCTTTTTGTTTCTTTGAAAAGATCGATTGGCAATGGAAAAAAAGCATAAAAATTCTATGAACACATTGAAATTAAATAAGCAATGGGTCATAGTGAAAATTAAGGAAAACATTATACAGCATTAGCAATTAAGTTCTAATGTTGATGCTTTCATCGTCATGCAGTCCTAAGAGAGAAATCTATGGTGGGGATTTCTTGTGTCAGTTAAACAGAATGAACTGAAATAAATGACTTAGTGTTAAAACTCATATTTGTAGAAAAAAGAAAATGTCAATTCCAAAGCTCATATGAAGAAGAAAAATATAAGGATCAGAGCATAAATTAATGTATTTGAAATTAAGAAATCAATACAAGGATCAATAAATTGAAGAATAGGTTCTTTAAAAGATTAAAAGAAATTGATAAATAACCTTTTCAAAGGGAGGAAAGGAAAGACTCAAATTCATATAATTAGGAAGGAAAACTGTAAAATCCAAATAGAACCTGTGGAAATCCAGAAGATATCAATATTAATTTAAGTACCTTTACTCTTATGAGATGGAAAACTGGACAGGTTTTCAGTTACATGTGAATTGCCAAAACTAAATCAAGAAGATATAAAAAATCTAAATAATACAATATCAGTCAATGAAATGAAACACAAAATTAAAAACTTACCAACAAAGAAAAGCTCTGGTCATGAGCAAGTCACTGATGAATTCTAAAATAAATTTATAGAAGATCTAATTGTACTTACTCCTTAAACTGTTTAATGAAATTGAGAGGGAAGGGATACTCTCAAAGTCAATTTCTGGGAAGCAAATATTAATAGTTACAAAAACAGAAAAAGACTCAATCTAAAAAGAAAACTGCAGGTCAATCTCCCAGATGAAGAGAGACACAAAAATTCTCGATAAGATACTGGCATCCAGAATACATTAAATCATCAAGATTATATACCACAAACAAGTAGGACTCATCACAGGGATCGTTCAACATATGCAGATCAATAAATATAATACACTACCTCAATGGAGCCAAAGACAAAAGTCACATGACTTCAATAGATGCATACAAAGCCATCTGAGAAAGCATCCATCACCCATTCATTATAAAATATCTACAGAAAATTAGAACATATAGTCTATATCAATATAATAAAAGTCATTTATTACTATCTAATTACCAGCACCATGCAAAATGACCAAAAACTGAAAGCTTACATTCTAAAATCAGGTACAAGACAAGGATGTCTACTATCATCATTCCTATTCAATATAATTCTGGAAACATTAATCAGAGCATTTATACAAGAGAAATAAACAAATGAAGTAAAGTTTAAAAAAAGAAAGAAGTTATGCAGGCACTGTGCTGGCCCTGTCCCTGAGGCATGCTGAGACAGCAATTGAGACTGGGTGTGGTGGCACTCACCTGTAATCACAGCTCTTGGGAGGCCTTAAACAGGTGGATCACTGAGTCCAATCTAGTAATAAGACCCTGAACACCTTGGATATCCTTCCCTAAAACACACACAAAAAGGAAGTTAAATTATCAATATTTGTGGATATCATAATATTCTACATAGAATATTCAAACTTCCTCCAAAAGACTTCTAGATTTAATAATCAAATTCAGTTTCATAAATGGATACAACTTCAACAATTAAAACCTCAGTACAATTTCTGAGTGTAAATATCAAATTCTCTGAGAGAGAAATTAGGGAAGCAATCCCTTTCACTATAACATAGAAGCATGAAATACGCAGGAATCAATCTAACAAAGGAAGTAAATGATAGTACTCTGAAAAAAAAGGAGGTTGAAGAGGATATCAAAAAATGGAAAGATACTCCATGTTTTTAGGTAGGAAGAACTAAATTAGTGAAAATAGCCATAGTTGCAAAACTGTTATACAGATTTAATGCAACCTCAATCAAAGTCTAATAGCATAACTTACAGAACTAGATTAAATACTTCTAAAATTCATATGGAAAGAGAAGAGACTCAGAATAGGAAAAACAATGCGAGGTAACAAAGGCAAGACAGAGGGCATCACAATCCATAACTTGAAATTGTACCATTCCCAGACCTGACGTGCTGGCCCCACCCCCGGGGTACACTGAGACAACAATTGAGACTGGATGCGGTAGCACGTGCCTGTAATCCCAGCTCTTGGGAGGCAGTGAACAGGAGGAAACCTACGAGTCCAATCTAGTAGTGAGACCCTGAACAATATGTAGACCCTTCCCTAAAATACAAAAATAAAAGAATGAAAAAGAAATTGTATGATAAAGCTACTGTAATAAAATCAGCATGGTATTGGGGGAAAAATCACCTAAGGATGACTGGAACAGAATAGAAGTTGCAGAAAAAACTCCAAACATATTCAGCCACCTTATCTTTGACAGAGGTTCCATTCCATGGAAAGAAGATAACTTTTTCAATAAATAGTGCAGGCAAACTGGCTTCCTTTGTGCTAAAGACTAAAACAAGACCCATGTTTATCACCATACACTAAATTAAAACAAAAATGGATTAAAGATCTAAATATGAAAACAAAAACACTAAATCTCCTGGAAGATATAATAGGTAGAATACCTGAAGACATAGGTGTAGGCAAACAATTCATGAACAAAATCCGTGACTGCATGGAAAATAACAAAACAATTTAACAACTAGGATCTTACCTTATTACAAAGCTTTTGCTTCACAAAAAAAAAAAATCAATAGTGGAGTGAAAATAAAACCTTCAAGGTACAAAAATTTAGCCAATTGCTTTTTGGACTAATATCTATACCATATGGAAAATTGAAAAATCGGACATACCAAATTTAAAGACCTAGTCCAAAAATTGGCCTCTGAAATGAATGCACAATTGTCTGATGAAGAAGTAGAAGGTGTACATAAACATATGAAAAGAATGTTCAACATTAGTGATCATTTGACAGATTCTGTCTCAAGAAAGAATGGTTATCGCTAAGAAATCAATCAATAACCAATACTTGTAGGGCTGTTGGTGAGACTGTAGACTGGTACAACCACTGTGCCAGTCAGTGTGGAGATTCCTAAAAAAAATGGACTAGAGGTCCCATTTGACCCAGTGATTCACCTTCTGGGTAGTTTCCTAAAAGAAATAAAACACCAGAGACCCAGCCCTAGCCCAGGTCCGGTGAGTGTGCCGGAGAGCTTCCTGCTAGCCTGCGCCGGGGGGATCAGTCCCAGCCCAGGCACAGCGTGGGCCGGACCCTCTCCCACACCTTTCGGACGCCCCCCACTACTCCGCCACTCCTGCCTGACCCCGCCCACCGAGTAGGAATTTCTGCCGCGTTCCAGGAAGCCCCAGACCCAGACCCAGTCCCAGCCCAGGTCC
>NDGM011201354.1:0-10997 GCA_002564305.1 Octomys mimax | reverse complement strand
TGAAAAATAAAAAGAGTTAACATTATTGAAAAATAATTCCTTTTAACTTGTTATTCATTTTACATTAGTAAGTCTTATTAGTTTTATATATCAATAAACAAATTTTGCTAAAAGCAATCCATGCTAGGCTTATAATTTATCATTTAAAATAAGTTTCTAAAAATTATACATTGGGTGAATTTTCTTTGATATTTTAAATCCTTGTTGAACAATGACATAGTAAGCTTTCTTAAAATTATATGATGGGTAAATTTGCTTTGATATTTTAAATTCTGGTTGAACAAAGACCTAGCAATACAGTAGTCAATATTACATATTATAAAGCAATAATTTCATCATGATTGTCAATAAAACAAATGGAATCCACAAATGTACAAGTAAAGATATTAAGTTAAAATAAAATTTATAGTATTATATAATGAAAATTGTAGTCAAAATTACAACATGGGGCAGGAAGAAAAGAGTTTGCTAAATCAAAACATACAATAAAGCTATAATGGTATCTAGATACAAATATTATAAAATTACCTACTTAAATGGTGCTTTTCTAAGAAAGCTACTCCTCTATATTTATTTAGAAAAAATATTCTTTGGAAGAAAAGCATCCAATAGACATAAATGTGAAAGCTAAGGATACAACGGAAGAACAGTGGAGATGTCCAAGTCCTGCTATTTCTGCTATTCCGTGTGTCTAGGTGGCCCAGGTGAACATTTAAAGGAACCGATTAGCAGCTTTTCCTCAGTTTTCCTCTTGACGCTATTCAGAAAATCCAACCTTGAAGGTGTCACTGGCACCCACTTGGATTCTCTGAGTGAACCTCTGAATACCAGAGCTCTCCATCCATTTCATTAGGCATTTAGCTCATTAAAACGAGTGGATGAAAGGAATCGGTGAGGAAAATGTGACCTTCCCAGGCCACAATCTCAGTGCTTCTGCTAGGGGTCTGTCCTTAATCACTAGGTGAACATAAAGCCATGAGCTGAACTTCTGCTTCATCCCCAAAAGCAGGTAGTTTCACATGGGCTTAATTTGAAACTATTTAGGTTTTATATAAGAAGAAAGGAAACAAAGAGAAATTTCCCTCAAAGATAAGAAGTGCTATGTTTTGAACCTAAGTTCATGAGGTGTACAAATAACAATGCTGCCAAAATTAAATTTAGCCCATAAACACCATAAACATGTTTTATATGAGCCTCAGTCAATATATGGGTGTAAGATAGGACTATTAACTACCCACTACAGCTTTGGAATTAAGGAAAGAGAAAGTTAAACAAGTAACTATATATATATATATATATATATATATATATATATATATATCCCAAACTTTGCTTTTTGATCCAGCTTTTAACAGACTTAGAGATCATGACTGTGGTGTTCACAACCAAAATGTAACTAAACAAAATGCAAATAAAGAGTCTTCTGAGACTTCTCAGAGAAATTCAGGCTGCAGAGGAAAATCACTGTGTCTAATTTTAAAATGTTACAGTTTAGATTAACAATGTTCCTCTAAAGCTTATGTGTTCAGAGGAGGAGATTTTGAAGAATGATTGAATTATGCAGTGCTGTGCCCATCACTGGATTCATTCACTGGTGGATCCCACAGCTGAGTATCAGTGGGGAGAGGAGGTCACTGCAGGCCTGGCCTGGAGAAGGTGTCTTCCTTCCCAGCTCCTTACTTCTCTCTCTTTGCTTACCATTCCCTGTGTGTGATGTGAGCAGCTTTCTTCTGCCCAGAACCTTTCACCATTCCATGTCTGCTTGTGAGTCTTCTAAGGATAGAAAATGTGAACCAAAGCAAACCTCTCTTCCTTTATGCTGTGGGTATTAGATACTGTGTTCTGGTGAGCAAGGAAGTGACTAAGATAGTAGAACAGGGAGAAGCACATCCCATCGGAACTTAGTAGGACAGAAGCACAGGATGAACACTCCCTCAGATACTAGGACACAGGTAGACAAACCTCAACTTGCTCATAGGCCTACTTTGCTAGTAAAACTAAAAGAAGTTATCGGAGAAAATGATGTAGGTCAGAAAGTCAAATCTACATAAAGAAAAATGCTCCTGAGAAGAAATAAAAGTATGCAAAATACCTTTTTGCTTTTAAAAAATTGATCTAACAGATAATTTAATCAGAAAATCAGTAACAATGTTCTCAGGTATTTTAGCTCAAGGATATATAAAATGAATCACTGTGTGGTATAAGGAAAAGAAGAAAAAGATTGGAGACTCCTGATCAGAAGCTATTCATACCACTCATGAAGTTCATAGTATTGTTTGAGAGTAGATTTACAAATTTATGTCAAAAAGTCATGAAGACATACAATAAAATATTTAAATAGAAGTATAACTGACATGGTAATAGAGTAGACAATTAAGAAATAAAATGAAATTTTTCAATTAAAATCAACTAAAGTAAAAACAAATGGCAGACAAAAAGGAGAGAAAGTAAAGGAAAAAAAGAAATAAGGGCAATAAATATGTTAATCCAAATATGGACAATCATCCTAAATGCAAATGCATCAATCAAAAGAAGATGTTTTGAGAGTATATACAAAAACAAGACCCAACTGTATGCTGTATAGTAAAATCCAAATTAAAATTTTGATGTGCATATAAATTCAAAGTAACTAGGTTGAGAAAGTCATACTCTATTAATACTAATAGAAAGAAATCTGGAAAAACCACTATTAATGTTAGATAGAGAACAACTTAGAGAAAGGAGAATTATGAGGAATCAAGGGTGCACGTGTTAGAGTTTGAGTACTTGTGTCCTTCTCTAAATTCACATATTGAAACATAGCCTCTGGGGTGATGATAGTAAGAGGGGTGACATCTTTGGGAGATGACCAGGCTTGCAGACACTTCTCTCATCAGTGACGAGTGCCCATGACATAATAATCCTTAGTGAATATGTACCTAACAGTGCAACATCAAGTGTCATGCAAAAAACTCATAGATAGAAAAAAAGAAATAAATGAATCTATACCACAGATGCAGACTTCAACATTGCTCTATCAGTAATTGATCAGCAAAAGCAGCCAATCAGAGTTGAAATGAATAACATCAATCAACTAGACCTAAGTTACATTGGTAGAATGCTTTATCCAGAAAAAGCAGAAAACATTTCCTTCTCATGCTCCTACACAGGACCATCAAGAGTGATGACATTCAGAGACATAGAACAATGGAGCATATTTAAGAGAACAAAAATCATAGAATGTATACTCTCAGACAAAGTAGAATTTAAGTATAGATCAGTGTCAGCAAGCTGAAAACCCTCAAAATACTTTGAAATTTTTTTGCATCGGACTGCACATAAGAATAGCATGAGTATTCTCAGAAATATACAATGAAGATATTTTCAGGAGAACATGAAAGATATTTCAGAATAAATGAAATACAACTAATCAAAAGTTTGTGGGATGAAGTCAAACAATACCCAGGGGGACAATTTTTAAAGGTGAATTTATATGGGGATACTTAAGAATAACCTAATCTAGGGCCAGAGATATAGCTCAGTGCCATAAGTGCCTGCCTGACAAGTGCAAGGTCCCAGGTTCAATCCTTGGTACTGCCAAAATATAATAATAAAAAAATAAAATAAAAATAAAACAAAATCTAAACCAAGGAAAACCTAAGCAGGGTCTTTAAAAAAGAATCAATATTTTCACTACAATTTTGCCTGTTATTTAAGGGAAAAAACGGTGACACAAATTATTAAAATGAAATATAAAAGAAGGCCTTTCCCACTAATTCTATAAATATTAGAATGATAATGTTGAATTATTTTAACAGATCTCAGCCACACATTTGATAATCTAGATATTATATATCAATTTCATGAAACACACATTACTAAATCTACAATGGAGGAAGACATAATCTGAATAAGGTATTTGTTAAATCAATTATTAATAAACTTCCAAATCAATACCAAAACAAAGGAGATGAATAGATATGTAAAATAGAAGGCAACATCTTTCAGAAACATAGTTGCAAAGCCATTAAAAATATCAACAAATCAAATCCAACATTGAATAAAATTAATTATATGCCATGACCAGGTGGGACTTATTCCAACCATTATTGTAATCCTTCAAGTTAACAGCTATCTATGAAAATTTGGTGATTCCATCAACATATTTAGAAGAAGAATATAATAAAAACCAACATCCCTTCATCAAAACAACTGCTAAGGAGCTGAAATTGGGACAGAACTCCTTTAACCTCATAAAAATCTATACAATGAAGCTATTGCTGATGTCATTGTTTATGCTGATACACTACACAATTTTCACATTAAAATTAAGATCAAGCAAGTATATGTGCTCTCATGTGTATTTGATGTACTGGAAAGCTGAAATTAAATTAAAAAGTTCTGCTGCATGAAATACAGTGGAAAAGGAAATGACAAGGCAGAGACTGGAAAAATAATTTAAAATACATATCTGATATAAGACTTGTCATCTAAGGTATATAAATAATTTTTAATGTTCAAATATCAAATATTCCAATTTAAAAAATTCTCAGAAAAAATCTGAGAATATATCCACATGGCAAGTGACCAGAGGTTAAAATGCTCCACATCACATGTTCCTGGGCAATTACAAATTTAGGAAAAGAGAGATCCCTGCCATGTATCAGAGTGGCGCATAGCTCCATCGTATTCTCGCTGACAATAGCAAACACTTCTGTGTCTGAGAAGCAAATGAGGACCTCTTACTCATTACTGGAGGGAACACAGTAGTAGAACTAACTTGTCAAAACTTGGAAGTGAGTTTCAGACATCCTGGAACAGGTGAGCCAACACATTTGGTACACACATGCAATGGGATTACTATTCAGCAACAAAAAGAAATGAGTTCTCAAGCCACTGAAAGAGATGGACGGAACCTACTGTGTATTTCTAGGTGAAACATATCAATCTGAGCAGGCTACATACTATGCTACTCTAAGGAATTCAATTTATGAAAAAGGAAAATCTATGGAGAGAAGTCAAAAAAGGCATTGATTGCCAAGGTTTTAGCTGGGGAAGACTAAGTAGGTGAAACAAAGAGGATTTTAAAATAATGAAATTATTTTGTATGACACCATGAGTGTATTTCATTTTACGTTTGTCAAATCCTATGGGGTGTACAACGCACACTGAACCATAATGTAAGCTATGGACTGTATTAGTCATGCACCGCTGCTGCTCATTCACTATAATAAATATGTAACACTAATGAAAGAAGTTAACAGTTGTGAAGACTGGGTGTCTCTGGGAAAAGATATAAGGTGATACAGTTTCTGGGAATTATTTGGTTCTTCCAATCAGTTTTTATGTAATTTATAAATTTTTAAAAATAAATGTGAAAACAGAAAATGACAGAAATGGTATGAAATATTACAGTTTGCTTTGATTTATTACTTGGAGAAATGCAAATGACTGGTCCATTTCAATACCAATTAAAGCTATTACTGAAAGGGTCATTTAGTCCACTAAACACATTTAGTCATTTCACTGTTCCCTCTGCCATGCTTACAAGCTCTAACTGTTCACATTTAAACAAAGCCCTATGGCGCACCATCTAACTTTCAGTTAACAACTACTGCTTTTTAAAAATATTATTCTGTATTTTAGGGAAGGGTCTACAGGGTGTTCAGGGTCTCACTACTAGATCAGACTCATGGTGATCTGCCTGTTTACAGCCTCTCAAGAGCTGGGATTACTGGCATGTGCTACCACGCCCAGTCTCAATTGCTGTCTCAGTCACCCCCAGGGGCAGGGCCAGAATGGCAGGTCCGGTGATCGAACCCTCAGCCCCTATGCCTGCTTACAGGCACTTTAATCCACTGAGCTATTTGGCCGGCCCACAACTACTGCTTTAAATCTTTCAAAGCCAAATGCTTTGCCCACTTATAAGCAGGAATTTTCAAATACCTGCAGTGAGAAACACTGAAAATTTGGTATTAGTTTCCTAGAACTGGTTCCCAGAAGCACAAGTATTAATAATATCCTTACAGTGATATAAATGTAGAGTAGGTAGTAGTCTATACACTTAAAAATCAGTTTTTCAAGCTTTATTCCTCCAGATCCTCTGTATTTGATTTCTCTGTCTCTGTTTCTCCTTCTGTCTCTCTCTGTCTGCCTGTGTCTGTGTCTGTCTGTCTGTGTCTCTCTCTCTCTCTCTCTCTCTCTCTCTCTCTCTCTCTCTCTCTCTCTCAGATCTCAGAAACACTCCTAACTTAGGAGCTTGCAGTGTGCTTGCTTGTTTGTTTTGTTTTTCTCTTTGAAATGTTCAGGCTTTGCCGAAACCTTCAACCCTTATACTTTTATGGTTCATTCTCTCATCTTTTTCAGGTGTTCGCACCAAATTTACATTTGTGCTGAGGCGAGTCTGACCATAGTTATAAATGTGAACCTGTAGTCAACTTTCTTAATCCTCTTACTCTGTTTTACTGTGTGCTGTACAATATAGTCCTCATTATTCACTTCTTACTGCTGTTTTCCTCCCAGGTAACATCATGCAAAAGGCAGGAAGTTTTTTTGTGGCTTATGTCTCGGTTACTTTCCTCTTGTTGCTGGGGCAAAATTCCCAATGCCCAAATGAAGGAAGGAAAGGTTAATTTAGGTCACAGTCAGTGGAGGTTTCAGTCCACATTCAGCTGGCTCCAAGGCAGAGTGGCATGTGACAGAAGGCAGCAGTCCATGGTGGTGGAAAACAGCAAAATAGCAAGAGCAAAAGGTCAGGAGCAGGGACAACAGTGGCAACAGAGTAAGTTTATCTCCCTTATGCTGCATTCAGGCTGTCCGCCCCAGGTTAGGGGTAGGACTCACACCTAGGACTCCAGCACTGGATCATGAATTAATTACAAACTCTCAAAGTCTGCCCCATAACTGCATGAGACTTTGGGGGAACAACCATACACAAACCATAGCAGCTTATTTATACTAAATAAATTTCTAAATGCCTTGAACATGGTTAGAAATTTAATCAATTACTGTTTAGTAAGCATTTGCTAAATTATGGAAGAATAGGAAAAAGAAGGATTTAAAGACTTTAGTGTTGCAAGAAACCTTGGAGACTTTCTAGTCCGAAAGTTCCTAGGGAATTGCAGAGGGAGTGGCTACGTACGTGCCAGCATTACTTACTGTCAGAAATTTCAAGTTTCTCCTTCACCAATTTCTACCACAACAAATTCATCATCTTATTTGAAGAACACATATATCTACTTACAAAAATCAGGATTATCCAAGTATGGTTGGGAGAGTTAGTAATGCTTTTATTTCTATTTATAAATAACTTGATCATCACATTAAAACATAACCAAAACATTCTTTTTTAGGTTATGGATGTCACTGTCACTAAGCTACAGATAAGCTATGGTATGTTATCAGAAATCCACCATAAGAAAATAGCAGAATGGGTGATTATAAACAGACAGCTTGAAATAATCAGAATTAGAAAGGTATAACGCTGTCCAATTTGGGTGAAATGGAACATTGGAAAAATAGATACTTTTCTCATTTTAAATGAGAAAGCACTGATAGTATGGTTTTTTTCATATTTTAAAGCAAATTAAATGAGTTTATCTGTAAATGAAAAACTCATCCCAACTATAAAGGTCTACCCAAATTGAGTTGGTGATCATTTTCTGGTAAGGAAAGGATCTCTATCACCTTTTAAAATCTGGAATAGGTGTGTGGCTCAGTGATGGAACATTTATGCATCCTGGTCACGGCCCTCATTTTGATCCCGAATACTGCAACCAACCAACCAACCAATCAATCAATCAAATATAAAACATAAAGCTAATCAATGGTGTTTAGTCTACTTAACAGGAGGAGAATTGAGCAGGTGAAGGTTTAGGACTCAGATTCTAACTCCAACCCTAACAGCATGACTGTGCGACACTCTGTTAGCCTAGTACATTTGTGTTCCATTGCAAACATGACTATTCAGACCACCTTCAAAATGTCTTCAAAATAGCTCCTTACTTGAAGGAAAATTTGAATGCAAGTCATCACACACAAATTAAAATACAACTGTGCTTTGATCTTTCTTTTAGAATGCTCTGCAAAAGTTGTAAATATTTGGAAAACCTGTTAGCTCTGAAGGCTAACTGGAAACTAATGCTTACCCATGCTGCCTAGGAATGTTCCACTGCAAAGGCAGGAAAAACACTGTCATAAATTCCCAGAAAGCCCTGGAAAACCAGAAGCATGTACAAATGTGCAAAAATAGTAAGGTCTTTCTGGAAGCAAGTGGAAGCTAATGAACATAAGCAACAGATTTGTGGCACTTGCAGCCCAAGTAAAAGAAATATTATTACAACAACAGGAAGGAAGGTAATCTTTTCCACAAGAATTGTGGAAAAACTCAGAGATCAGGACTATAAAGAAGGAACTGTGCTTATGTGAGCAGCTAATAGTAATCAAAGGAAATCAAAACACCAGATCAATCCTCTGGCTAGCACATTTGCACTTAGAAAACACCTGGTGGGTAAATATTGCTGAAGGAGAGGCTTGACACAAGAGTTTCCAAGAGAGGGTACTGGGACTAGAGAAGTGAGGTAATATCCCTTGTGATTGCCTTGAGGTACTTTAAAGTCCATAGACAAATAAACAGCCTAGTGATATGTTATAAACACAAGCGTATGAAAAGCACAGTCCTCTTTGACATTAGAATGACATAAAACCAAAAATCCTGAATCAATGTGCAGTCAATGTGAGAGGAATGAAATTTCTTCCTTGGACTGAGAAACTGAAATACATAGAGTAACATTATTCAATCTAATTCTATCTACATAGAAGAATAAGAACCAATTATGAGTGACTAGACAATTGGAGAAAACCATAAAACACCAAATTAAATAGAATACTGACATGATGGACAAGACTGCTAATAGAACTAATGGGGAAAATAAAATAAAGCAACAAAGTTAATTCCTTTGAGAGGCGTAGGTGTCAATAATATCTAACAGGCAAATGTGAGAAAGAAGTATTTAGAGTTCTCAGAAATTAACAATAAATTTCCCAGACAAAACCTTCAGAATAGAATTGATACAGTTTGATCATAAAAAGTGAATGGGAAAACTGAACAAAGTAAAATCCTCCTGAAGTGAAAACGAAGAGGGCTCATCAAATTTTCAGGGAAATTTGTCAGCTTTGATTTTTAGATCTGAATGATGCTCTCATTCCAAGAGGAAATGCGGTTATGGAAGGAAGAGTTGAGCGGTCCCTACACAGATAATTGAAGAGACAATGAGTAGTAGCCTACTTACTATCAGAGACAGAAGCCCCAGGGGAGACCAAAGCTTCTGTCCTAGATCTTAGACCATTAGTGTTCAGTAATGCACTGTGAAAACTTAATTTTTGTTTTTAGAAGTTAATGGGCACACCCACTGTAGCATTTTCTACCCATTACACCTTGTTTTGGCAACTCTAGCAAAGTAATACATATATCAAGCAAAAACACCCCAAAATGATGAACTTTGTAAGAGATAATAAAGTGTAATGGAAATATATCACTATAAAATACATAAATTTAGTTAATGTTAATATATTGTGAGGGCTCAGGAGATTTTATAAATATGACAGCCAAAAAGCACATAAATTTTTGATATTCTAGATCTAATATTCCAACCAATTTTAACAAGTCATAATGTCAGGCCAATAAAATTTTGGCAAGGGTCTTGTTTTATTTGGAAGATGGGTAGGTTACTATGGAATTCATTTTTAGTAATAATTGATACATATTTTAAATTGGTATATTAAACCACTATCCATTTTAGTAAAACAGATAATAATTAAAACCTTCAAAAACTGGGAATAAGGACAGCCAAAGACATCAAATGAAATCAACTAAAACATATTATATATAAGTGGAAAATGAAGAAGCAATTAAACATTAAGCAAAAAGAAAGCACAAGAAATAGGTCTGTATTATGCTGAACAATTTCCTAACACATGTGAAAAGGATGAATTGATATATAAAAATATGCAAGAGTATGTTATATATTTTAAGCATATATACAATCCAGTCATATGCCATTTATGAGAAACATAAATGAAATTAAATATCATGGAAAGTCACAGATAGATTGAGAAATGAAGCAAGTGACAAAGAAGACAGTATAATATACATTATATAAGCAAAAAATGAGATTTTCAGGGAAAGTATAAAGAAGAATATTTAATATTGACAAAGGTTGCAGTTTCTCTAAGCAGGTGTAATTCTCTTGACTGTAAGCATTCAACAACATAGTTTTGACATATAAAGAACTGAGAGTAATAAAATCAAATATAAATAGTTCACAGATATCAGCATATAGAGTTAGTCAGGGTGAAAATTCTACACATTAACTGGTATTTTCAAAAACCTGCTTGAAATTCTTAGGACCTTGACCATCTTGTTTATATAAATGTATGGTTTTGCTTCTACCATATTTTCTGACTTTTCTTTCTCTCTCTTCATTGAATAATCCTTAAGTTTTCTCTTTTCATTTAACTGTGCTATACTTAGAGACTTTGAAAATAGCACTTAAAGAATTTAAAATACCTTTCCATTAAAGAGGTAAATTAAGCAGTATTAGTAAAGAACATAGTTTAATTTACCCCTGTATTTCTTTCATCTCTGTCTATATCTACCTATGTTTATAACCAACTATGAAGCAACCATTCTTTCAAACCTCTACATAAAATCTGGATATGCATGTATAAATTTAATGTATGATAAGAGCAATGTCAAATTAACAGGAGAGAACAAATTGAATGAGTAGCATTAAAATATTTGTCTTGATAGTCACAAGTCATAAAATTCTAACCTCTCTCTGTTCATATACTAAAATTTATAGTAAGTAAATTAGCTGCATCTAGAAATCAGAATTATACAATAACTGAAACAAAGGAGAATATTCATTATTTTCTGACAAGAAAGATCTTCCTATGGAAGATATTGAAGTCTCAGGTCAGCAATTTCTGACATTGCCAGTTAAACAGAAGACCCAATG
>NDGM011201352.1:0-47302 GCA_002564305.1 Octomys mimax | reverse complement strand
TCATATTTGTGCTTGCAGAACTATAGTAGACTATGGGCTGGGGGTAAAGCACAGCAGTATAAGCTCCTGCCTGGCAAGCACAAGGTCCTGATGCAATCCCAAGTACCATACACATACACACAAAAAAAAAAAAGAAAAAGAAAAAAACCCTACACTAGACTAATGCCTCAGATACTTTTTCTCATTACTGGGACAAAGTAGCAGACAATTAAGGAAGGAAAGGTTTACTTAGTTCACAGTTTGTGGAGGTTTCAGGCCCTACTCAGCTGGCTCCAAAGCAGACTGGCACATGACAGAGAGCAGCTGTTCATGGTAGTGGAAACCAGCAAAGAACAAAGCGAGGGGCAGTGGCTTCAGCAGCTAGCAAGCCTCTCTTCCTCCCTTATATTGTACTCAGGCTGTCCACCCCAGGGCAGGAGCAGCACACACACCCATAGCCCCAGCATCGGATCATGAATTAATTACAAACTCTAGAAGCTGCCCCATGACTGCATTAGGTTTTGGGGGAACAAGTAGACACAAACCATAACAACTAAGTACGCAAAAGTCTGTGAAGAAATAGGATCTTGAATGTCACATAGGGCCATCAAGCTGATTTATGTAAGGAAATTAGTCATAAATAAGTTTTAGGAAGGTGAATTTTGTGAAATTTCAAAATGAAAGGAGAATCATTAAGTAAAAGAAGAGAAAATCAAATATATCATCTGCTCTTTAGACTCTATGACAGACTGGACGATGCTAACATTTCTGTAAATAAAAGACCAAGGAAGAAGGACTACATTTATCAATAAAGATGGTCAATTTGATGTGAAGCATATTTAGTTGCTTTAGCTGTGGAAACATGAATGAAGGAAGGTATTCAAGCAATTGGAAGTAGATGTGTGATTCAATTTTGACATCCTATTTCTAATTCAAGTCCTGCCATTTAAGCTCACATTTGTATATTCATTTTTTTAAAGAATACAAAATAGTAACAACGAACAAACAAAAAGCATTGGAAACAATACAAAATTTCATTAAACAAAGTAATAGGAATTCAACGATGGTTGCTATATTGCTTGATGTTATCGTCAAATTAGTTGTTACCGGATACAAACTTGCAAAATTGATTAAATAAAAGCAAAACAACTGCCAGGGAGATGGCTCAGTAGGATAAGCGCTTCCCTGGCAAGTGCAAGGGCCTGAGTTCAATCCCCAGTTCTGGAAAAAAAAGTTATAAGAAATTAAAAAGGGAAAAAAATTTAAACATTAACTGCTCCATATTTTTTCTGTTATTTCTTTTGTCCCTTTCCTAATCCCAGTTTTTCCTTTCCATTGAACAAATTACTTCCATTTCCCAGTATCTATTGTACTTTTCAGATTTCATTTACTCTTCCAGGTTCTCACACTAAAGAGACAATACTATGCTTGCACATGTGGATTTAGTTCACTTAATAATACAGTCTCTAGTTGTATCCATTTACCTATGAAAAGCTAAAATTTATCTTTTTTATATGATAATACTCCATTATTGCTCTGATAATAAATATGGTAAATGTGGTAAAAATACCACATCTTTTTTATCCATTCCTCAGTTTTACATTTATATATTAGTAAATTATTCAGAGATTATTATTTAATGCATTCGTTCAATAAACATTGATTGAGAATCATGAGACTACATAAGTGTGATTAACTTTGCCGAATCTGTGACAGGGCATAAGAGGATGTATGTGTCATAGACTCAGTGCCATTTACTTGGGAACTAGAAGAATAATTGGAAATCTACTTGGCAGGCATATAATAATGACTGAACCCAAGTGGATACTTACTTTTGGTGGTGACAGAGGTATGATTTAAGACAGAAGAATCACATGCTTTATGATGAAGGTTGCATGAGGAGTTTAACCTTTCCAGGTATTATGCGTTCGCCTTTACTTTGGAAGATACTATATCTTCTAGAGTAGATTAAATTGCATATATAAAGTTCATACTTGGCTCAGTGTGTCGTCTAAAAATAAATTCCAATAAATACATGGAAAAAGTTTGCAAGGTGGATAATTATTTCTTCTTCTTACCCATAAATATATTGGAAAAAATATGGAAATGCAATGTTACTTGGACAAAATATTAGCTCTTCATCCTATAACTTTATACGAGAAATATAAAAAAGGAATACCAACAATGAAATAGTGAAATGTTGGTATCTTGACACTTATGCCATAATTTACTTTATCCCTTCCAAAGAGGGAAAGGAACCAATAACAGTTATTTGGGAAAATTACTATGTGCCTTAACGTGTGAATAAACGTGTCAACATCAACACATATCTGAAATGTAAACACTGACTGTTGCAATTAAGAAGACTTTGTGCCTGAGGAGTAATGTGATTGGTCGCGGTGGTTCCCCACAGCTGTGCAGGAGGATGAGTGAACCTGCACACAGACAGGGCCTCAATGTTGGTTTCTTTCTCTCTGAGTTGGCCTTAGTGGGTCCATCCACACACCCACTGATAATGACTCAGGGTGCTGTGCATTGAGAAATCTGCCTTTTAACACAGTGCTAACTGTATTTAGTTAGATAACCTCAGGTGAATCGTTCAGCTTCACACAATATTACGTAGAGGGAAGAAGTAATGGATCCTCTTGGTGTTTTACAAAGAAAGGAAGTAACGAAGGGGTGGAGAGAGAAAGAGAGACAGAGAGACGGAGAAAACTGATAAATTTTTCCAGGAATAGTTCTGAATTCTATTATTTAGAGATTTTTGTTACAAATTAAGTTATTCAATTTGGCAAAAAACTGTATGCATTGATTTTGTGTAGTGTATTATGCGAAATATGGATGAATATGAAATAACTATATAAAGTTAATATATATGTTACCTTATACACTTAAATGTTTTGTGGTAAGATCACTTAAAATCTATTCTCCCAGCCATTTTAAAAACAGTAGTTAGTAATTGTTATTAACTACAGTCACCTGGTGTGCACTAGATTTCTTCAGCTTAGCCCTCCTAGCTAACTAAAGGGTAGATTGCCTTTTAACCCTACCTGCCTCCAGCTAAGGTACTTGACTGTAGGTAAACTGGGGTGAACAGGACTTTAGAGGGAGGACACAATTTCACTGTGCAAGCCTGGACCACAGGCTCTGCCCTGGATGGGGTAGCAGGCGACCGCCACACAGCCAGCCTCCCTGCTGTCCTCTCACAGGGCCGGGCGCTTGCGGAGCACAGCTACTGCATCAACACAGTGCTGAGGCTCTGGTCGCTGGTCTACACAGCTTGTCCCTTCACTTTTGTCCCAGCAGTCAGGTCTCTGGTCAAACCTGTTCCTCTAGCTGATTTGTGCCAACAAAGAGGAAGTAAGAGGGAAGTCCCGCGGAGAGAGCAGCCCCTTCTTCATGCTGGACATTAGCTCTGTACCTCCAAATTGAAAGCAATTCACTGAGGGGAATTCACAGCGCCTCATCCCATGCCTTAGCCTCCATCAGATTTTCAAAGGCACGCCGAGCCCACCACTTCTGCCAAAAAGACTGTGAATCACTGCATTAGATTACTTCTAATGACAGCTCTGAAATTACATGATTGCAAATACTAATTTTTCTTTCCCCTTCATCTACCCACTCAGAATTTCTTTAACAAGATACAAGTGCAGCAATAGGATGACAAACAGCACCACAGGGTCAGCCGGAAGCGTCTTAGGATCGCTTCAATGGTGGGTGATTATGCTGCTTGGGCTAATGAAGGAGAGTCACAGATGTCTGGGAGCTGGATTTCTGGCAAACTAATGCAGCTCCTCAGACAAAAGGAATTTTCTTTTCCACGTAGCCTCCTGATGCAGCTTTATGAGTTTATGAAGATGAGATATGACTTCATGGGTGGGTGCACCCGCTTTCAGATAAGTGATACTCGTTGTGAATTTTTATTCCATTCCTTGCTAGTTATTCCATGAACAGTAACTTTCCCTCAATATGCCTGTGTCCTCTTTAGGAAAATGATAGTAATAGTGTTGGTTAGTGTGGGGGTATGAGGAAAGCAAAATGACGTAATGGGAAAAATTATAGTGTTGGCTATGTAGCTCAAGAAAAATAATGAAAATCATCATAATATTAAGGGGGTAGTTAACTGTGAACCAAACTCTTGCCAATTAAGTCTGTACTTTTAGAGTATTTTTTAAAAAAATTTTATTTATTTTTAATGTATTTGATACAGGGTCTTACTACGCAGCCTGGACTCATAGTGATGCTCCTATTTTCAGCCTCTGTAGCAATGGGATTACAGGTGCGCACCACCACTCTGGTCTCAGTGGCCAGCTCAGGGAGCCCAGGGCTGGGACCAACATGGCACATGGTGCCTGAGATTGAACCTGGGTTCCTGGGCTTGCCTAAGCAGGCACTTAGTCTGCTGAACTATCTCGCCAGCCCTATAAGTCTAAGCCAAAATTATAAGGTTTTTGTTCTGGGTCATGTGTTATGACGTGTGTTCCACATTAAAGTGAGTTCTCTGAATTATAAAATTACTACCAATGTTCACAGAAATGTCACATTGAGAAGTACTTATAAATAGTTTTTCACCTGGCAGATCAATCCTAAGAAAGATTATTTAAAAAGATAGCATCATGTTAAATTATGCCAAAAGGTATAAACATTCAATTATTTCAAATGATGTCAGCCTACTAAGTCGAGTGTGATAGTTTCAGAGTGGTGTTCTCAAAGTTGACTAAAACAAGAGTAGAATTAGCCAATGTGAGTGTCTTCTGAGTTGCTCGCTGTCACACCAACTTCCGTCCTGCTTCTGGTCAGGTTAGGAAAAGTATTTGCTGAAGTATTACGGAGCATAGCTGAGAACAGGTCAGAAGATTCAGGTTTAATTCCTTGCTTGTTTCCTGAATGCCTTTCTGAGCCCGTGACTTCCCTAACCAGTGCACTTTCTGTTGACCTTTTTCAGGCAAATGCGAATGTGGTAAGTGCACCTGCTACCCACCTGGGGACCACAGGGTATATGGCAAGACCTGCGAGTGCGACGATCGTCGCTGTGAGGACCTGGATGGTGTGGTGTGTGGAGGTGGGAACCCTTCGCTCCCTGCCTACAGTTTCTTTCCTTTGCTTTCCTTACTCTGTTTAGCCCTTTCAAAAAGATGAACAAAAATCAATAACACACCATTAGACCTAAATGCAGTGTACGAGTAGGTTAGTTATGACCTTTGTTTCTTTGAAGCCTTGATTTCAGCACAGTGAAAGTACATAGTACGCTTTTAGTGAAGATCATTGAGTCTAAGCACCTAGTGCTGTGATCCTTTATGGAAGTAAAGGGCTTCGCTGCAAGTGAACATTTGATGGTGATTTTACTGCTTTACTCATAAACACTGCTGGAGAAAGCATCGCTCACCAGCATGAAAAAGGACCAGGAAGACTTCACTCTAAATTTAACTATGAAATCCATTTCTATGACCATTCTTAGATCTGTACGAAAACTTGCTGAGAGTAATAAACTGTCCAGACAAAGAACGGGGCACAGCAAGGATGGGGATCAAATAGTAACAAAAATAAAAGTCCCAGAAGTGAAAGGGGGACCAGAGCATCAGCAGAGAAGGACATGGGGATCAGCATTATTCTTGTATTTCAGTCTTAACACTCTTTATAGTGCAGAGGTGGATGTCAGTGAAGGACAGCACCTTTCAGGTTTTCATTATTATTACAGCAGACTGGACGTGGAACCACATTGAGGACCGTAATTCTATTTCTCCAAGATAATTATGACAGTGCATAGGGCATTACCTTATTGAGGGAAAATATATGTCCTACTTAATAGAAAGCTGCGCAGCCATCCAGCTCTACAACCTGACATCTCAATCATCCATGTAGCTACTTACCTACCCATCTTTCAGGTTAAATTATATGTACTTCCCTCCATAAGGATTTCTTTATTGTTAACTTTGGGAAGGAAATGGAAGCTGAAAAGTTTCTCTTCCTGTTAGATGAGATCTGATGAGATCCAGTATTCACTGTGCTGTCCATCGACACACAGTGGCCATGTTCCTTAGAAGAATGGGCTTCCATGAAACAAAGTAGGAGAATAACAGTGCCTAAAACAAGAACATCTCTCACTGGATTTACAAAGAAAAATGGAATTACTGGAGATATTACAACTCTTGGTAGGGAAATACTTTAGGAATTTAGATTCTGATATAGGACCCAGTTGTCATTGGTTTGGAAGGAGAAGGAAATACTGATAGATGAGCTGCAACTTATGATGGGAAAGTAGTGACAGCTGATAAAAATCATGCATTCTATGTAGTTATTGCTGTAATGATCCAGACCTCCAGTCCTCTGTAGAGCATGACTTTTGCACATGAACTAGACTGATCGTTAGCCTGTTTTGCTTATATTTTAGCAGTTAACTCTAAGGGCTCTTGTATTCATTTAATTTTATATTTTAAATTATATTAAAAACAGGTTATCAAAGATCTCTGAACACTTTTCAGTTTTGTAAAGGCAATAAGCTTTAATAATTTCCCTTGAAAATGTTTCATGTCATTATTCTTAAAATTCATCTTGACGTTCACATAATGTCCTTGATAAATGGGTTGGAAAGATATCAGTCTCCAAAATGTTGTTTATAATAAGAACATTTGCTTCATTTACATTCTCTTGTTTCACATGAGTCATGTAAGTCAATCCACAGAGGCCATATCCAGAGCCTTCCTCTGTGCCGCAGATACTGTCCCTGGGTCCTGAGCACACATCTTTACAAGTCCTTCCAGGTCTAGTGTGTGGAAATGGCTAGCTCCTGCAGGAAGAGACGGATTTACATATCTGATGAAGTTTATCATAGTCATTAGAGATAACAACACTATGGAAAATACCCCTGTACACAGTATTCCTCTCTAGTTCTCCTCAATTAGGAAAGCCCTAGCTATGGTTGATGCTTGTCATTTGTACTGTGTTCTAAAAGGTCACACTGAGTCCTGAGATAGCAAACACTGACTCTTCTTAAGAGAAATAAGGAGGTCAGATTCCTGGTTTTGATCCACATGGTTTCCCCGACTGATGAGTAGATAGCCTTGTTTTGCATGTGTTTATGACAATTATTTAATACAATTGATTCATTCACATTGAACTGATGTCCAACAGCACTCTCAAGTCATACCTGAGCAAAGTTTATTTCACACACTTTTTCTCCAGAAATACATAACAGGCTCTTGCACTCAGGCACACTGGCCAAATCTTCAACTCTCAACCTGGAGGTAGGGGGATGTGAAATATCAAAATTACCCACAGAAATACGAAAAAAAAAAAAAAAGAACTGTCACCACATGATCCACACAAAGGTACTTGTTCACAGCATCTGAGTATAAGCAGGAAAGCAGAGCCTGACCTTGGCTGACTGGTTGGGCAGATGCATCTCAGACAACACAGCTGTCCTCAGAGAGCTCTGTGGGGACAGACTGCAGGGTCGCAGATAAACGTTAGCACACAGGTGAGTTGGCAAATACAAAATTCATGATTAATGAAAATCAACTCTAGTGCATTTTAAACATTACTGGAAGGTTTGCATTTAGCTTCAAATTGTAATTTCTTGTATGCAACTAGTCAAAATAATGTGGTTTTAATTCCTTTTCTTCTATTTTCTGATAATTGCTTCATGGAAAGAACTATATTGGCCTTTGGCTATAATAGCATTAAGTTTCTCTTAGTTCTCAACTATACTTTGAATAAAAAGTACAAAAGACTGCATTATCTAATATGTTTCGCCCAACCTGTAACAATTTTACTACTTCAGTTTAGCACAAAACATAGTAAAACAATTCATCAGGAGATCCCAAGTTTCCATGTATTTCACAAACATTTACTTAAATTATTTTAAATTTACATACAGCGGTGCAATTCATTAGGTAAGACTACAGGCTAAGCCACATTCTGTGGGTGGAATCCTGTGTGGCCTCAGGAAATTTACTAACTTTTATTTCTCACTTGTAATATGATAATAATACCCATTTTGTAGGATTCTTATGAGATTCAGTGACTTGATGCACATAAAATAGTAAAGTTCATACCTGGCACATAAGTATCATATCCATATATTAAATTACCATGGTTGTATACATGCACAGGCAATTTACTCAGATCTTTGAATTTGTTGTCTTGAATTTTGTGTGGTGTGGATAATTTCCCCTTTCTGTTCTTTTTGAATGAAGCAGTCTTTCTTCTCAGATGCAGCGCTGAGTTACCAAGTCACCCAGCCAATCCCGCCCATCTCAGGAGCATTTTTAGTGGTTGTGGCTTCCCAGGGCATGTCTACGGAGAAGCTTCCTGTGCGTCTGCTCAAGCACAAAGGAGCTTGATTGAGAGATTCTGGCCAATGGGATTCTTCCACTCACAGCATGCATTGTTAAAGTTGCTGTATTTCTCAGGTTATTTCAGAATATCTCCTATTACACAACACTTTTCCCTTATTTAACATAAATATCCTGTCATGTAAATGAGATGTGAAAAAGACTAAGTGAGAAAATACTCCTTGCGTGCTTATTCCACACAAGCTCTACATTTCCCTCACCTAAAACACACAAGCACTTCCATACCTTTTAGCTCTTTGATGCCATTGTCTGTCTTGTGTGCTTGCAGTTCTCTCAGTGTCTTACATCTGTGGAAGCTTGCTATCTTCAATCATTCCATATCACTGACTCTACCTGAGGTCACTAATTATTGATATTGCCCAAGCCATGGTCAGTTTAGGTTCTTGTTCCACAAGGCCACCATGCTTCAGCAGAAAGTTGTAGCTACTTCTCCCTGAGAATCCCCCAAAGTTCTCCTTCCTAAGCCTCAGGCACATCTCTGACCTGCATCTTCTCTCACTGTCCTCATGATCATCTCATTTTTCTCCTTTGTTCATTTGCCACTGCATGCCAGGGCAGTGGAACGGCCTGGGTAGTCTGGGCTGTCTGTTTGTTACTCTGCGGTGATCTCACCCTCTTGCATTTTCATCTTTAGTACTTCTCTCAGAATGATCCTTTCCCATCAATCATTCTCCTTGCTGATACAATTTCTAACTAACAGCTGCCAGATGGAAACTCTTCTAGATTCTGTGTAGTTGAAACTAGCCAATCATTTGTTTCATCATTCATTCAGTAAGTATGTACCTAGAATCTACTCTCCCCCAGCAGTTGAGATTCAGCGAGAGTAAAACCCACTGAGTACCTGATCTGTTAGAACACACAGCTGAGTTTGAAGAGTGGCCACTGACAGGAGAGGCTGAGGCGCATGGGCTGAAGTCGAGCAGTGAGATGCCCAGAACAAGGGAAGCTGATGTAAACTGGTGGGGCAGGGAGGCTTCTCCAGCACTGCCCTGTGGGTAGCAATTACATAAGGACTATGTGCTTTATTCCTATCAACTCACCTGCACATCACAAACACTCTACCATGCCTCACGAGGACAGTGGAACTCAGACGTCAGAGAGCATTATATGCACAGGAGAGTGGGAATGGGACTTGGTGACATGACTGTGTTTGAGGAACAGATGAGGACTGGAGAGAAATTACATGTCAGTGAAGATCAGAAAGCAGAGGAGAGTACAAGTTATGCTCATGACTTGGAGCTTTACTCAAAGGTAATGGAAAATAGAGAAGGAGCTGAACTGAGCGATAATAAATCAACACAGTATTTTACAGTGTACCTCTGGCTGTTCAGTGAAATATGGATTGTTGGAAGGAGTGTGTGATGGGGGATGAATATGGATGTAAGATATAAGTTCAGAGAAGAAACACTGGTGCATTATCTACATGGAAGATAGTAGAAATGGATAAACTGCCAATCTGGACAATACCCTGACCAAATGTTCACCCTGCTGCAAGAGACTGCAGCCCTCTGACAAATTCCCAGCTTAGGGTCCCTACAAATGGAAAAAGATGGAGCATGCCAGTGTGACCAGGAAACCTTGCTCTTAATAACTTTGACTGAGGACTGATAAATTCCAACAGGTTCAGGAGGGGATTATGAGTGAGTCCCAAGTGTCTGATGGCAATGCCATACTTTTTACTTCCCTGTGTCCCCTCTACCCTGACTAAAGGCATGCCCCTTGTGGGGTGTCTGAAAACTATGTTTAAAGAATCATCAGAAATAACTTTGGCTCCTGTAGTGTGTGAGACTTAATTCTAAGCCAGCGAAGCCCCAGCATCCGTGCAGTGTGGATCTTCTCCCTTGCATCTGGGCTGTTATTTGAAGAGAAGGTAATCTGCAGACCACCATGGGAGCTGTCCTCCTGTGAGCTACGGCTGTCGGGGGGACCCCTATGGAGAAGCCCACCTGATGCCTGAGACTGCCCTGCTGGGAGATGTGGCTCATGCCCATGTCCTTCCACAGAGCCTTGTTCTGAGCACTAACTAGGTGTTAAGTTGAAATGAGAAATCCCCCCAACCTGGCCCCAGATGACAGCAGCGTTTAAGGAAATTTTGGATTGAGTGATGAATGAGGCACCTGATGGAATCAAGGATGAATATTAAGTTTCCACTTTGCACAACTAGAGGGGTGGAAGAAATTATGCCTTTGCCCTTTATCGTTTGAATTGTTCTATTTGTTATACACAATGAATACATTCCTTGTGTGGAGTGGACATATGTGCATTTGGCATCTTAATCCTTTTTACTTCCACTTTTTCCCTCCACTTTCCCCCCTCTGTACCTAATTTTCATGCCCTTCTATATGAAAGGTCTTGTTTCCACCAATGCCTACTGAAGAAATGATTTCTTCATGGAGAATCATTTTTCTTGTGTGTACTCTAATTTTTTTCCTTTGACATTCTATTTCTCACCCTCCCTTTTCTTCTGAATAATCTCATCATTTGCCCACTCTTTCATCATGATTCCAAATTGTCTCCTTTATAAAATCTTCCTGGAATCATTTTATCCCTCTTTTATGCAGCAATCTCTCTTCAGTGGTATAATTGTGGCAGTGCTGTGTTGAAGGGTCAGTGGGCCTTTCCTCTTCAGGTTGGCAGAAATCTCATGACTACAGTCAATTCCTCTCCTTTCCTCCTTCCTTCCTCCACCCATCTGTCCCCTCAGTCATGATGCTTATGATAAAAGTTGATGCCCAAGGACTTTCTTTAAATAAATTATAAATTAAATGAGTCACAAAGAAGGAGAAAGTGAAAGGCAGTGATTTTTCCACTTTGAGGTCAGATAATTTTTCAAATGCTAGTTGGATTTGACTTGCACCTTGAATAGCTAATGTTTGGATGCTCAAATTGGATGTGAGGAATATGTTCATCCTGTAAAGCCTGAGCAAAAGCACAGAGGAGAAAAAGCACACTCATTCTATTGAAGAAAGATACTGTTTTCTTGCATTTGGTGCTGTTCGCTGCTCTTGAACTCATCCCTGGGAAATACTTGTTATCAAGATATCTGTTTGTTTATTATTTCTAATATATGTTATTTTGCCTACACTTATTATACTTTGTTCATCATTGGGTATCAGGTTTTGAAAATTATTTTCAAATTAATATTTTCCTTTTAAATTATTCTTTTCCTTTTAAAGAATCAAAAAGAATATTACCCATATCAGTCACTAAAATAATGTGCAGTGACACTTTGTTTTTCTAGTTCTGATGGACAGAACTTTCTTCAAATCAAGGTTTATGAATTATTTTTGATAATTGGTCTAGAAAAAGCACACATACTAGAGTATGTATGTTCAGGTGAATTAATGTGTGTACATGCATATACTTTTCTGTATGTTAAGTAACCATTGTCTCTTAAGCTAAGTAATACAGTTCCATGCAGCAAGATGGCTACGGACGTCTCTTTCAGAAAGGCCAGTACCTGGATTCTAATTTTATTTCCTGCTAGGCTTAAAATCTCTCCCAAGGTATTTGGCTAATCTTCCTTGGTTTTCTCATGTGTACAGTAAGAATAATAGTACTCACTTTGAGTTTGCTGTAAGAAGGAGACATAAAGAATAAAATGTTACTGGTGCTGTGTGCCAGGTGGACATTCATTGAATGTTCTAAATCTGTAATGGAAAATAAACAATTAACATAACCATCTCCATAACAAGAAAGCAAAAAAGACAGCTGCCTCAGGCATCTTGAAGCATTAGCCACAAAGTGTTTAAGAAGGGAGGTGGACCTATACAATCAATATTTTTGCATCTTTGCCATGGAATTGAAGTTAGGTCTTTCAAAGCAATTACTTCATTCATTCCCCACCATTGACAAACAGTAGTGAACAAATCTTACTGCTCTCAAAATGTGGAAGTTATCCCTATGCTCTGGCTTTGGAGAACAAAATTGAGGATCATTATTTTGGGTACTTTTCTAAGTTTTCTACCATGCACTGCTTGAAAATATCAGGGGCCTTTCACATGGTTAAATGCACTAGAACTCTAAAGCAAGGGCTGTCAGACTATTTTAGCAAGCAAGTAAGTAAACATCCATCAGCCTACCTAATCAGCAGGTACATAAGAACCATAAGCCACCTTTGTTTATCTATATTCCTAGTAATAGAACTAAAAATGATGAAACCATTTCTGGTAGGTTGGGATAAATTAGCAATTGTACCTTAAGGTGATTGCAACTAATTTCATAATTTTAAGCAGTTCAATTTTGATTATGCCAAAATTATAACCTCAAAAAAGAGTCATGAAAATGATGGGCAAAAAAGAAAATGAGAATACAAGAAGAGCACTTTTAATTAATTAACTTGCTTATGAGTCATGTTCAATTATCATGGACCATATGTGGTCCCTAGATATTATCTATAATCATAAAGTATATTTGACGTATTGATTCATGGGCTTCTTATCAAATAAGTCTTTATTTAAAAAGTACTTTGTGTGAGGTGATAGTTCCTAAGGGCTATTCATTTTCAGTGATGTGTAGTTCAAGACACCATGAAGAAAATATATTCACATGCTGATTTGTGTGTATTTAATTGCTTTAACCTGAAATAAGCTTAATCAGACAGTTTCCTCCTGTACTTTTTCTGCCCAGGGTGAGAATAAGAAATAGATTACTTAGTGCTTTGCTTCTTTTCTGCATTCTCCTAGAATATCTGCCCAGGAGTCCAATTTAAGAAGCAAGAAGGGATAATGAAGAGCCACCTCTTAATTACACAATCAGTTCACATTTCTTTAGGGAGTTCTTTAGTTCATAGCTGCAGTTTTGAAGGAAATCATGCAGCCCAAGAGGAAAAATTCTGTGACTCCAGGACACTGCTGACTTTCTTCTGTTAAGACCTCAGACCACTAACTCAGGCCAAGGTTGTCATAGATGGACAATGTAGCAGCCAGGGATTATCTCAGATTACATCTTAAAGTCACAACATTTTTTCCTGTATTTGTAGAAGTATAAATTGGGATTGTGTTAGCTGAAAGGGACTGACACATAGAGTAAGTATGTAGATTGTCACCCTGGGGATGGGTGGCATGGTGGCTGCCTGGCCATTGTCCAGGTCCCTTTACTCCTTTTGCCTTCACTTCTGCTCTACCCTTCCAAAAATATGACCTTTATTGTCCTCCTCATAGACAGCCCCTACCATATGTCCACCTGCCAAAGAAGAAATGGGAAGGAAAATGGGAAGGACTCATCCTGGCTAGATTTGTCTCTCTCTGGAACACAGAGGCTTTCTGGGAACCTCACCAGGAGGTCGTTTCTAGTTTTTCATGTATTTGTGCTTCATCCTGCAGGTATCCGTAAGTCAAAAGAAGTCTGAGCAATCACATACTCTCTCTGTGGGCATATTTTTACCTCCTTGAAAGCATGCGTGTTATCTTTATGTTAAGAAAAGGAAAAGGACATTGAGTAAAAAAATGTATAATATTTGATCCAATTGGTCATTCACAGGTGAATTTCCTAATCATGACCCATCATCACAGTGTTTCAACGAAATGCACATCAGAGCTTATGAGTTTCACTGGAAAATGTCATTATTTAGAACTGTTTTACAAAGATCCTGAGGGTATTCTATGTCTGCATTGTTTAACAATGGCCACACGTGTCTGTTGAGCACATGAAGTGTGACTAAGGAGATGGATAAGTTGATTTCTAAATTTTACTTCACTTTAATATAGTTACATAGTCCCTTTAGGAGGCAGCTCCACAGCATTCTTAGTGAGTGCTTGAAGTGAGCCACATCCTTATACCCACCCCCTTTTGTGAGACAGGCTCTTGCTAATTCAGTTGCCTGGGTTGAATTCAAACTTGTGATCCTCTCAGCTCATCCTCCAGATGTTAAGGTGACAGGTATCACCATGCCTAGCTTTCTTTATAATCTTCTGAGACAAAACAGAATCTTACTGCATTCTTCCCCTACTGGATTTTCCTATCTGTTTGGCTTCTCTTCCTGCACTCTATTCACAAATCTTGGAAATTCTCATGACCACACAGTCTCTGGGCAGACTCAATCATTTCTAAAGCTTTAAATACCATCTACTTTTGTAAACTCCAACATGTATATCCTCACAGCCTGACCCCAGCCTCTGAGGATCAGGCTTTTGTTCAACTGCTTACTTAGCATCACATTTAGTTGTTTTGAGAGTATGTCACACAAGAGATTCAAAACAAAACCTATTTTCCTTGCTCAGCCTTTCTCTTTGGAAGTTTCCATATTTGATGAATTGCATCATTTATACAGTTTTGATAGCCAAAAAGCAAGTACCTTGTTTCTATAACTTAGCATATCCAGCCCAAGAGCCTGTCCTACAGGCATCATTTCTGCCAGCAAACTAGAGCTCCCTGAATCCTCTGCATTTCCTCTGCCACCCCCTGCTTAGAGCTGCTGTCATATTTCACTTAGACAGCTGTGATAACCTTCACACATTCTCTAAATCTACATCCTCCCAACACACACTAATCTAGCCCAGTTGCTAAAATGAATTCTCAAATTGTTAATCATGTCACATTCTTGTCTTGCTTAATACCCTCTTTCATTTCCCATTTCCCATTCCCCTTAGAATAAAATTTAAATTCTTTACCAAGAATAAACAGTATACTCTGTGTCTCGTTCCTGAATATTGTTCCAACTATATTATTTATCCCATATTTTTGCTCATTTTTCTCCAGATACGTTGGCCTCTACCGCCTGTACCATGCCCAGCTCTTCCCCATCTCCAGGACTTTTCATTCACTTTTCTAGGCTGTGTCCCTAGAACACTGGCTCACTGGCCCTTTCTCATTCTTGTGGCTTTGCTGAGCCTTTCCAGGACCATCTTCCTTTGCAGCTTCTCACTGTTGCATATAGGAGCATTCTCTTGAAGTCTTCTTTGACTTCAGCATATTCACTTGTTGTTACTTGTTCCCACTTCTTGTGTGCCTTCAGGCCCTTGAAACAAGAACATGACTATGTTCTTGTTCATTACTATGCTCTAAACTGCCAACATCATGTGCATATGCAACAGATATTTCTTGATCAACTGACCAAATTATGAAAATGTATAAAGATGAAATTATTGAAAGTTTGTTTTCTAAATTATTGAAAGTTTGTTTTCTAAATTATTGAAAGTTTGTTTTCTAAATTTTTGGTAAGGGAAAGTCACATAATGATAAATCAAAGCATTTAAGTACCAATGCATTTTGATGATTTCTGGGCCAGTTGCCAATTAAACTTTGATAAATGAGCTAATAAATGAAAAACAATCTCCTATTTTCTTGCATATAGATTTCATATTAAATGACTTGCTCTATGGAACCAGCATGAATGACTCATTCTGTCATTCTCAAGGAGTCCTGAATCAAAAGCAGAATGCCTTCTTCTTCCCTAGAGATTGATTGAATGATTCCAGGATGGATGACAGTTCTTACTAGCCCAGGGCCAGAAACAAACATGAACACCTGATAGCTCTGTAGTTCAATGAGGTAGACCCTCTCTCTTTTTTATGTTTTTGTACCTCAGACTCTACTTCTGAACATGGACAACTTTTTACTTGTTAAAGAGATTTGCACCTTAAGTGGACTTTACTTTTAATAAAACAAGTCAAGAGATAATTAATGTAAAAGCTATTCATCGAGTTAATTGTCCTTAGGGGACACTAACTCTCTCACTTGGCTTTGCTCTGTGAAAAGGAAAAATAAAACAGCAACTCAAGAACTGTTCATTGCCTTTGAATAACAATCCATGAGTCAAGTGTCCTAGAATTAGTGCAGGACTCTAGACTTGGATTTGTTCAGAAGAGAGTGAGAAGAATATTCTCATAAAGGTAAACTCAGTCTAGTATTGGTGTCTTTTGGGACCCACTGGGTCAAAGGGAGGGTGTTTGGCTACATAAAAACTACAGACCTGAGTCAACATAAACTCCTACTCTCAAGGAATGTAGTTTAGGAATGCATTCTGTTGCCAGATGATACCAAATTTTAAGGCAGAAGGCAAAACAGTTCCCCAGAAAGTGAAAAACAGAACAGTGTAGAGATCCAAAGAAATGAAGTTTCTCCCTGAGCATAAAGAACAATCATCATAGAGTTGTAATTGCTTTTTGTAAGCTTGGGCAGTGAACTAAGAGCTGAATACATTGGGTGGGAAGACATTCTTAGTTTTCCAAGAGCTGAAGGTCAGAAAAAGAGTAAGTTGTGTGGGGAATAATGAACTGGTTAGTTTGGCTAATGGGAGAAGGGAAAGGTTAAGACAGAATGGTTGCTTCAAGCACTACTTTTAGGAATGCAAATTATCAACCAAAGGCCAAGTGAATTTCCTGTTGTGAGCATCAGTGTACGGTAAGGAGAAGAGGCTTTGACTGTGACATGAAGAGAGCTGTGTGGTAGGAAGCTCTGGACAAGAGCACTGGGGAGAGAGCTGAGATAGGAGAGAGTCTCTGAGTTTAGGATGGTGATGTATATGGAAATGTTTTAGGAACTTTAACAGGACATGACAAGTTTCTCAATTGGGAAAATTGGGGAGATTCAAAAGTTCTTCACAATGTTTGACTGGAGGCAGAGCTGTGTCTTCAAAAGAAATGGGAAAATACAGAACAGTAGCTCTTGGAAAGAGCTTAAGGAAATTCAAGGGGAATGTTAACAGAACACAAAGTAAGGATTCACAGGAGCAGAATTTGGGTGAGATTTGAGGCCAAGGATATGGCCTACAATCAGTGTGATGGTCAGAAATCCTGAGCTGATGAATTTTTTTATATTTTCTCGAAAAATTATATTGAGACAAATGAAGATGGTGAAAGATGTACAGTTTGAGGTACCTGTGTTCACTGGATCAGAAAATGGGTAGAAGAATAAAGACTAAGGAAAAGTGTTCAGGAGCAAGGATAGTCCAGTGTTATGAAGACAAGTTGAGTAGATATTTTGAAGGAGATAGTGCTCGTTTGTCAAATCTGTACCTGAGATGCTGCAGAATTTGACAAATATAGAAACTTTTAAAAAGTTTGCGAAGTGGATCAGCTTCTAACATGAAATCTGGAGGTGGCGTGACATGCAGGAAGTGGTATGGGCATGGAAAACAGGAAGCCCAAAGGAAGTTCTGATCCTGTGTGGCTGAACTATATTACTGAAAGCAACAGTATTCTCTCTGGGGCTTAGTTTTCAGACGAAAAAATGGGATGGGAGGTGGAATAAGAAACTCAGAGGGATCTGGAGAGAATAAATTTAATGCATTGCTACATAGCGAAGAAGAAGGTGCTGGAAGCAGCTCTGATCCAGAATTCCGTGAAACTCATCTTCCATTTGCTTTCCATTGACTTGCCAATAGTTACATGTTATAGAAAACTACTACTTGGATTCATGGGTGGTTATATGAAATTAATCATAACAGTGAATTTCAAACAAGTATTAGTCATGAATCCCGCCTTGCGCAGAGAGGAGTGTCACAGAGCATGTGGAGCAATGGTTGCTCTTGAAGCACACACCAGAGCAAATGGTCCTGAGAGAAAGAGTCAGCAGCTCTGAAGAGGCTACACGAGGGTAGTGCACTCCCTTCGAGGTTAGGACTGTGGTGCCCGGGATTAATTTCGTATCTCCTAGAGCAGAGCAAATGCTCCATCATAATGTCAGAGCAATTAATTGATTCAGAAGAGATCTGGCTACAAGGAAGTGTCCCTCTCAGAAAAAAAGAACGAAGCACTGAGAAGAAGCAAAGACTTACAATGGAAAATCATGTAATCGGATTGAATGTGGATGAAAAGCAAGGACACAGAAGTACTCCTTGCTGTCTGATTGTGCCGAAGGCCATGTTGTATGTGCACCCAAAGTTAAACCCTTTAGAAAATAGGAGCCAATGCTAGGAATAGTAAGAAGAAACAATAGGTCAAACGTGAGTCCGAGACTGGATAATAGAGAGACATTGTTACTTCCATGCCTATCAGCTGCTGTTCGTAAGTACAGAGATGCAGTGGGAAAGTGATACGGAGTGCCTTTTGTTTTCCTGAGTAAGCCATAGGAGAGCAATTAACACACACTGCAAGCAAGGTGATGTGACCAGCCTGGCAAGTTGGTCTGGATGACATGGCATGCAGTGAGGCACAGCCCTCAGACTCCATGCTGACAAAAATGTAATTGTAGATGCATTCTGTACTGAATAACAATGGTATCATTCCATTTTAAATTATTTCTACATTTCTTTCTCTCAAGTTCATCTCCTAAGATTCACTGAAATTTACTCGGTTAAGTTAGATATCTGGTGTGATATTCTTTTAAGCAATTGCATGCCAACTTGGCTATGTGTGAAAGCAAAGTGTGTTTGTTAAGAAATGAGACCCTGTGGCCTCTCTGCCTGTGTGGATCACCTACTCATTGCGCTCCCTGCCCATCCCATCGTTGCTTCACAGGTCATGGCACGTGTTCCTGTGGTCGCTGCGTTTGTGAGCGAGGCTGGTTCGGTGAGCTCTGCCAGCATCCGCGGAAATGCAACATGACAGAGGAGCACAGCAGGAGCCTGTGTGAGTCCGCAGATGGCACACTGTGCTCGGGGAAGGGTGAGTGTCTATGCCGGTGTCTGCACTACATTCATGTTTGACACATGGTTGCTTGGATGGCAAGTAGCCACATTTTGCCTGAAGGAAACTTCTAGGAAAGAAAGCCACCATGCAGTCTACTTGTACTCAGCCCGAGGCCTGAATATCACCCACAGGAGGGTTGGAATCTAAGATCATGAAATGCCAGAGGGAGCTTTTGTCCCCAAAGACTGCCGATCAGCTTCCGCGTCCGAAGACAACACTGCATCAGTGTCTGAAAGGAGAATGAGGCATCCAAAGAGTAAAGGCAGTGGTATAGACTCGGTGCTAAAGGAACCCGAGTTAGCATGTAGCAAGAGGATCATTGTGGAGCTCACCTCTGAAGTAGCACAGCCCAGGGCTGCAGATAAGTGGCAAAAGTTAATGATTTTTGTAACTTCGGAGGCTAAATTGCACAGGTGTGTACATAAAGAAACAAAGAAGAAAGTGCGTGAGAAAGATTGAAAAAAAGTGTAGGGCTCCCATAACTTCAGTGCTATTTTCTTTGACAGGATAAATGTTGTTTGTTCTAAGAGAGTGGCAAGCGATAATAAAGGGGAAATAATAAAAATTTTTAAGTATAAATGTTTGCCTTATATTTTGATCCCAACTCGTGTAAGGGACTCTGCTTGAGATGCCATCCCAGCTCAGGAAGGAAGTTTCAGAAATAGGATGCTCCATGGGTCATGTGCTCCCTCTGTGGTGACTGGCACCTTCCCTGCCACATAAGGACAGACACTGAAAGAGGCTCTGGATGTAACTTCAGCCATCAAAGCAGACAGGTGCTGTGCCCACCTCTGGGGCTGGGAGGAAGGCACTGGACACAAACACCATCATTTCAATAGATGTCAGGATCCTTGGTTTTGGGACCTCCAGGTTCCAGATTTGGCTTTACAGTGGGGGCAGGTGGGCCATGCCTACAATCTCATGTTGTGACAGCAGGCAAGTAGCACTGAGGTGAATTCAATGACTCTGTTTCCTGTTCATTTTTCCATTAAACTCTCTCAAGTCGCAAGTCCCTAACATGACTTCTTCCAGCTCTCTGCATAGGCTGCAGCTGCTGGAAATGCGTGTTATACATTCAGGATGTGTTGGGAAAATGAAAAGAAAAGAGGAAAAGGAGGTTAAAAGGAGATGACAAGGAAAGGCACTGAAGAGGGAGAGACTGATGAAGCAAAGAAGGAAAGTAGGCAGGGATAGAAGTAAACTGCAAGGAAGAATGAGGAATTACACTGTAGGAATCAGGAGATGTTCTCAGATCAGAGGAGAGCCCAGCATGTAAGGAATACTCAGGTTGATGAATTCCTTTAAATTAGAGTTGTGTGTCCTGACCATAGTTTCAAAGACAAAGCTGTCAAATTTAAATGCTTAATTTTCTCCTTATTTGGAATAAGGGGAAGAGCTTTTCACTGATGCTCCTCTGAGTGAGGACACGCATTCATTAGAGTGCGTAGTTATATGTGTTTGTTTTAAAAGTCAAGCCCTGGTGCACATGTGTGATCACTCGGCACCTATCAAGTCTGTAAGTCCTACAGAGGACAGAAGCTACACTTGCCAGTGTAGTGAACAAAAATCTGCTTCATACAAAAGGGGTTCTTTTTCAAAGAATAAGCATTTCATTTTCATTCGCTAGAGGCCCAGAAATGATCTCATTTTTCAGTTTCTTAAACACAAAATATAGTTTTAAAAATTCAGTTGATGAAATGTTGACCTAAAGGCATTTCCTCAAAACCAAAACATCTATCTAGTTAATGTCTTTCCAAATGCTTTGCTTTGAGTAGTGGAAATATACTCATGAATCAATAAAAGGTTGAAATGCTATTTGACTAAACTATTTGTTTATCCTTTAATGGATAAAGTGATTATAGTCTTTCAATTTGAAAGAGGATATACAAGCTGCACACTTTGATGTCCATGAAGGTGACAAGCATCTGTAGATTCTCAGCAGTTAGTTGCGGGCTCCTTTCTTTCTTACTGTTGCGGAGATGTCAGCGCTGGATTCTAGGTGAGGAGAGGCTCTGAGACCATGAGCCGGTGGTCCACGTTAGCTACAGAAATGATGGGGATGTAGCACTTATTCCTAGTTTCCCTGTGGAGCATCACTGCATACTGCCTTGTGTCTTACGCATACACCACGGGATTTCAGTGTGGCAGCAGAAAAAAGAAAACTGCTTCAAATCATTTCACCAGAGCTATGTATTTCTGATACACTCCATAGATGTGCCTGGATTCTATAAAATTTTTTCTTGAATTTGTAAATGAAGACCCTGTCCCTGTGCAGAAGACCCTGTGATTATCAGAAAGATGTCCACAGCTTCCTCTGTCTGATTCTGGGCCTGGGAGAGGGGAGTTGCAGGCACCAGGGCACTGCAGTCTGCAGCTCTCAGCCATGGAAACGAGTCAAAACCGCGCACTTGCCACGAACTGTGAACAAAGCTGTCACCTCAGGAGACGATGGAGAAATAGCATTTTATTTCTTTACAAATTTATAGCCAAGACAATAAATCACTCCATAGAAAAATTTAAAACAAGATACATTGTTGTGACCTTCATAACAGATGGAGTCGTTAGTACAATTGTGAAAACTGCCTGCTGGGATGTTGGTTTGCAGCATTTTTTCAGGCTTGATGGATGAAAAAGAAAGGCCAACGTTAGTAATGAGATGGGTTAACTGACAAAGGTGCCTTGCCCTTAGACGCAAATTGTTTTTGTAAATAACCAAGAAAGGCGAGCTCAGTGCCCAGATCATCTCTAAATTTATCTACCTTTGCAGAATATGTGATATAATTCATGTTATATTTTTCTTCTATTTCTTTAGCTGGGGATTTATTTATTTGAGTCCAAAATGACATGGTAACATTTTATCTTAATGACTTAAGCCTAGGTCTACATCTTACATCCTCACTGCTGTGTGACAATGGCTATAAATACCCATCATGAAATGTCTCGGGAAGCCCTCCCAAAGCTGGTGTTGGGCCCCCTGTTATCCAGCTAGTCCAGGGTCCACCCACCTACCCACCTGGCTCTCAGTCACCCACCTGGCTTTCCCACATCCAAGAAATAAGAGAATGGATAAAAGTTACGCTTCATAAAACCAGCCTCGTCTCAGGGTTCCACATCCCCCCACCTCAGTCAGGCTTGCCCATCCAACTTGCAGCAGCAAGCGGTTCAGTTTTGAAAGCATAGGAAAGATTCTGCTGCGAATGACATTACAAGTCAATCTTTTGGTTGAAAGGTAGACAAATCAGACTGAAATCTGAAGTTAAGTGAGGCTTACTGCCTGCCTGGTTCTAGGCATTGCTCTAATTATTTGTTCTTCCATTCTCATCTTTGTAGGCAGAAATTGGTTTCTTTTCCCTTCTTAAATTCTAAGGATACTGTGAAGACACATGAGAAAATATGACTGATTCCCCAAGGGTGGAAGCTAGCAAAAAGCACAGAGAGATAAGAATACTCTTAAGGGCTCACCTGATATTGGGAAAGAAAACAAATAGGTTTATGGTGCTGTGGTGAAGAACTGACCACCCTAGAGTCCCTGATAAAATGGGCCAGCTGTTACCTGTGGTGGACTGGGTCTGTGGTCCAGTGAGTCCCAGCCAGCTGAGCTGAACAATTGCTCACCTCTGGGTAGTCATTCAGCCTATGCCTATCGGATAGAATCTTCTCCCTACAGTTGACACTTTCTGGAGAGAGACAACTGATCCCCTTGTTGGTTAATGATGAGAACAGCCAGAGCTAAAGAAGTTGCTATAATAGATCCTAATGGCTACTGATGCTGTGCTATTTTTACATGCTATGCTATTCCTAGTTATGCAAGCAGTAGAAGAATCCCTACCTCTAAGATGCTTTGGACGTTGACAAATAAGAAAGAACACACAGCTGGAAGAATGCTGAGAAAAGCTACTGTTTCATGGCACAAAGTCAATCCTTTTTAAAAATTCTAAGTGCTTTGTAACTAGTAGACTTTTGGAACTGGAATTTGCTTGTCAAATGCTCTATTGATATATCCATATGAACCTTGGCTGAGCTAACCAGTTTTAGAAAATGCTTTTCTACAGCCTGAAGCTGAGAAGTCTAGAAGCATGGGAAGTAAGGAGAATTTTTTATGGCCAGTGGATAAACTTAAAGAAAAATCATAGTTTTAGAAGCAACTAAAAGGAGTACAATTCTTTCATTCATGGAAACAACACTAAGTACTGATCTTTTTGCAGAAATTTCTCTGACAATCAATGTAATGTTTTATGTTTTCCTTGTTGGAAGATATATCACTAACCATTTGTCAATCAGTATTGAGCATCTCCATGCTCAGAAATATGAAAAAAAATCTTTAAAATTGGGACACATAAATTTCCAACATAAGAATACATTGTATTCAGATGACATGGAGAGAGAGCCACTGGCTTTGCAGACTGATTTAGAAAGACCACCCCCAGGTCCTGAACATCTAGCAGGCTCCTAATCACCCATCAGAACTGAAAGATGCCAACAGTCTTCCCGAGAGCCTGCAAATCCACCCAGTTTCTGAACAAAATGAGCCAAAATCAAAGAAATGGTGCTGTGCTTAAGCAAGAAATTAAAAAGAAGTGTAAGAACAATTCTCATAATGACTTAAATCTGACTCTTCCCACAAGTTGGCATAAGGAATGGTACAAGTTTACTTAGACCACTGAAGACTTCTTCACCCATCATGTGTATAGCAGCTTCCATGTTGTGAGCTACTACATAGGACGTCCTGCTTGGGATGCTTCGATCTGAGCCCCTTCATGATATGTGCGTTAAGTGCATCTTCCTTTCCATAATCATTCTACTCAGGTTGTTAATAACTTTTATGCTTCAACAAAAGGACTCATGATCGATTCTTCCCCCACCCTGCTAATATAATTTGAATTTACCTAAGTTTGGAATTTTGTTAAATATATAACAATGCTGTTACTACTACATCATCTCAAAGTGATTTTTGTTTGACTTGAAACACTTAGCATTAACCATCTTTTAGTAATAAGAAATTGCCATTAGAAAGAAGAGCCAACCTCAGAAAATGGAAGGAATTTCTTTCTAATTTTAAAGTTCTCTTTCTTGCTGTACTAGGAAGAGTCTTACCATGTGAAGATTTTCTTTAGCATGTCATAAAAGCTATTTGGAAGGAGAGAACTTTCTTTCTTTTGACACACCACTCAATTCATTATACTTTATTTAAAATATAACATTGATACAGTTATTTCTTAGTAACTAAGTATTTTAATCATCAAACAGCAAATTTTAAAAATTAGGAAGATGGTTAAAAAACAGGGGGAACAGGTGAAATGGTGGGATAAATGGCTGAGCTTAGAGCTTCATAAAGTATGAACATTGAAGGGGGAGATTAGAGTTATCCTTGACTGTGATAGAGAATGCTGAAGACATAGTAAGAACATTATAGACATTTTGGTACCCACTCCTATACATTTTTTAAGGTATGCCTCTGTCAAAAATCATGTAAACAAAAATCCAAAATTATGAGCTAATTCAGTAGTTATTTTAATTATAAGATGCATCTTTGTTTAATAGAATATACTACTGGAAGAACAGGCACTTTAAAAACATGACTCAATTCATGAAATGAAACCTAAGAGAGGGGAAGAAACCATCTATTTTTTGCACACCTTTTTGAGAAACTGTCTATTGGAATCAGCCATATTCTGTTCTTGTTGACATTTCAACCAGCCTGGGCCACAGAACATTTGCTCAAGGCTAATTGCAACTGTCTCGATCCATAATGAAGGCTTTGCCGGATGACCTTTATGGTTTACAGTAAGTAAAGCTCCCCTGTGAGAAATGAGCTATTCAGTAAGCTTTTACCTTTGGAAGATAGGTTATTAGAAGCCTATTGTCTGTGTGTCAACGTTATTCTATTCTAGATGGAAACCTTTAGTTACGTGATGATGGTGAGCAAAGCCCTTCTGATTTCAGGTTCTTGTCACTGTGGAAAGTGCATTTGTTCTGCAGAAGAGTGGTACATTTCGGGGGAATTCTGTGACTGCGATGACAGGGACTGCGACAAGCATGATGGCCTCACTTGCACAGGTGCTGTACTGCACTATTCGGATTGCTCTGTGCCCTAAGCTTCGGTCGAGCCAAATGACACCTGGCACATGGTGATTTCGGTGCCCAGACAGGGCAGGTTCCATAGAACCAAGGGCCAGCTGCTAGTAGGAAGCAACTGTGCAAAAGGAAATAAACATTTGTGAATATGCACTGACAGAAAAAGATTAAATTACGTAATTGTTGGGCAATCTCTACAAGGTAACCTAGCGTCCAAAGGGATACATAGGAATTTATGTGTTGAATAGAAGTCTCTTAAGAATTACTCTACTTTTAGTGTGGCGTAGCAGATGGACTATTATTTTAAACAGGATGCAAGTGCCAATAGTGCGTATAGTGGGTTGTTTTCAGGCAACAGCAAATGTGTTGGGGGAGGAGTTGACATATTGAAAGGTTCACCTCTGCATTAATCAGTGCTATTTTATTTTGTTGTGTCTTAATAATTTCTTATAAAATACATTTGCTTAAACAAGTTTCAGAGAAAATGAAATCATAGATTTTTCTCTTTTCATTTCTAGCTGTAGCTAACAATGAGTATGTGTATGGCACTAAATTAGATATTCATTATCACTCTTACATAGGGCTTCTAGTTGTCTACCTGGCCTGCCTCATATTATCTCAGCTTTATGGTTTTTCAGTATTTATGTCTAAATCAGGTACAACTTGATCTCAAAGGATTGGAGCATGGTTACCCAGCTGGAGCAAAATAAGATAGTTATTACTTGATTCATAGAGTATGGCTCCAAATAGTTGCCTTTCATTGTTTGAAAGATCTGTTTTTCTCCAGCTTCTTAATAAAAGGCAATAATAAAATCATCATACAATAAACTCTAGAGAGGGTGAGTGAAATGATTTTCCTTATGAACCCTTAGAGTTTATAATAGCATATTTTATCTTGGTGTATTTCGGCCATAAGAATGATTCTTATATGTATTTTATTGCAGGGAATGGAATATGTAGCTGTGGAAACTGTGAATGCTGGGATGGATGGAATGGAAATGCATGTGAAATCTGGCTTGGCACAGAATATCCTTAATAATTCCATGGGACAGAATGGGATTCTTATCTTCCTAGAACATATAAATACAAAAGAAACCGTGTATAACCCACATTAGGACTGATTGAATAGACTATTGTATGTTTTTTCTATTTCTGACTTTCTGAATGAAACCTGGGTACCCATTTAAGATGAGTTCAGAAGACTCTGATACAAATAACACTAGAAAGAACTGTTCCTTCATAATTAATACCAGAGGTTCCTAATGGGGGCAATTTTGCACATAGAACACATTCAGCTATGTCTACAGACAGTGGCCATTGTCATATTGGGTGGGTGGGTATCTGCTTGGTAGAGGTCAATGATGGTGCTAAACACTCTACAGTGCACAAGAATGCCCTGGAACCAAGAATTTCCTGGCTCCAAATGCCCCATAGTACTGAAGTCGAAAAGCCTGAATTGCAGTATTTATAAAGCCATATTGCTACATGAGAATGGCCATGTTAGGATCTAAGGAAAAGAACCATTCTCATGTAAATCCATCAAGCAGATTTTCCTAGACTTTCTTATCACTCAACATCTCCAAGAGGAGACAATGAAGAGAAACACACAAAGGTTAGGGAGTCAACAAATTATGAGTGTGTCCACAAGGAAAAATCTTGTTCATGTAGCAGCTGAGTCATGGTCTAACTGGCTTTAAACTCACAAAAGAAGTTTCTTTTAAGATAAAGGAAGAAATTATGAAAAATGTACAATTTAACTTTTCAAATAAATAATGATGTAAGTTGTTCATACTCTGTGTCAATATATGTTTACCTATTGAAAAGTAACAATAACAATGAACTATTATTCAAGGATATTCATCTTTAGGTTCCTAAGCTATCACACTTTTTAAAACTGGGCAGTGATTACATGTGCAAGAAATATTTCTTTCACTATTTAATGTGGCCTTATAAAAAAAGACAATATTTAGCTAGAAATATGATGAACCTGAAATATGTGTCAATTTCCCTTAAAAGAGTTATTTTTCTAAGGAAAAGTAGAGTCTTGCAAAGAAGCCAAAATAGCATGTGTAATAAAATGGCATCTATCCCAAAAGCCCAGAAAGGGATCAAAAAAAGGTAAATAGGGCTTAAATAGAAATTACAAATATTCATTCAGTGATAGAAAAAAATGTTTATTTTCTTAATGGTGGAACTTTGTTCTGTGTGGAAATTCACATTGAACTATGAAAATGTATAATTATTGGGACTTTCCTTACATATATATAGTTAGGTCTACTTACGTACATTAGTTTAGGCAACTCTAAGTTATTTAGAGCTAAAAAGCCCACTTTTTTCCTGAATGTGAATTATTTTATAAAGTCCAAAAATGATGTAGTAAAATCATTTCAATGTTATTTTAAGATGAAAAATTGACTTGGAAATATTATATTTATGATTTACATATTCTAGAATTATGGCTTGGAGTTTATAAGCCAAATCATCAGAAACAAGGAAAATATGTGCCTACTGTTACTTAAAAACATAATATTGGAAACTATCTCAGAGAAAAATTAACTGGTGCTGATTTGTATAGTACTAACAATAGTCTCATAACTTAATAGATTTTTAAAATTCTCTCTATCCTGAGATTAGGGAGTTAGACCACATTAGATTTATCTGTATTACTGAGAATGTTGACTCATGCACCAGCTTGGTAAAATGAGGGACATATATATTGTCAGGAAACAAAGATTACACTGATTCCTCTTTTCTATATAAATGTTTGAAGCCTCAAACTAACCTACTATAATCGCTTAATAGCAAATTTGATGGTCTATTTGATGGGGTACAGTACTGGGACCCATTGCATGATTCAGCCATCATAAAACAAATGGATCTTCACTTTTCCTGATTCTAGTCCTCATGCTTCTGTAAATACTTGAATAGTGAAGATCAGACTTTGTGAGTCCCATTATCGCTATAGCAAACTCTTTGGTTGATTTCACTGAATATTTTTTTTAAAATACAAAATACAGTAAACAGAAGTGCATCCAGACACCCAGTCCACATGAAGACAGGTAGAGGGCTAGGTGTGGCGCAGAGCTGAGTACTATTTCTTAAACTTTGCTCTGCTGGAATTACCCATAATTCCTTGTAGCTCATCACATAACCTCAGTTGTTTCTTGTTTTGTAACATTCTTTCTGTGCCATTCTTCCTTGTCATTACTAGCAGCTACAACAAAAGTATTCTTTTTAAAAATATTTTCATTTTTAAAATGTCCTCAGCATTGCTGTATACTAAGAAAAAGACTATATGTTGTAGAAGTTATTATATCATAAAATTCAAAATGTGATTTGTCCACATTTTTGATCAAAGATGAAAATATGTACAATTAATCATGTTGTAGGAATGAATTAAAACTTACAGAGCAAAACCTGAGCTATAACGTAAGTCATAAGGTACCTGAACATTATTGAATTTTTTTTTCTATAGAAACAGAAATATTTTGTTTTCACTTCTTTCTGCCTACTTTGGTAATGTGTGCATGTGTGTGTGTGTGTGTGTGTGTGTGTGTGTGTGTTTAACTGTAGCAAAGCCAACATTAATATACTTGTAAAGAAGTGATGATTTTAAAGTTTATATATGGGGAAAACATAGTTATGTGTAAAATTATAACATACCAAATGTGTGAATTTGTTGACTTTTGATTTCATTACTAAGTTAGTCTCTACTCTTTAAAAAGGGTCAAGGACACAGAAAAAGGACACATTTGTAATTAGTGGGGGTGGGAGTCTTACTGTGGTTCTAGGAAATTGGGGTGAGGTTCATGGCAGTGGGAAGGAGCCAAAAAATTTGCTGGTGCTGCTTGCACTAATGCTACTTGTTTGGCAAGCTCTCACTGAGGAAAACCTCCACAGGACTTCACCCAAAGTCCCAAGTTAAAGGATCACTGTACCTGCCTTTCTGGGACTACTGAGCTTACCTAAAATCTAGAGCAGTGGTGCTAAACTTTCCACGTGTGTGCTGCGGCAGGCTGTCTGCTGTCATCAAAAGCTCTAGGAGGTTCACAGTCCCTGGGCTGGAGAGTACCGAAAGCAATTATCTTACCACCATAACTCTGACACAGTCTCTGCCATAAGACATTAGAAACAGACTACAGGATAACCAAGAAAGAAAAAAACTGTAAATAATTAAACCTTGGTTTGAGGAGTCAATAATCAAAACTTTGAACCACTACTCTGTATTTCAGAGTCAGCAAACTCATGACACCTTGTAACCTAGCAAACCTGAGCTATGGAATATATTTCATTCCAAAGTAACACTATTTATATTCTTAAGTACGCCTGAATTTTGCAAAACAAGTAAGCCTTTAGATTAATTTTCTCTTCTTTCTAAAATAAAGTTGAAAATAATTTTTATTTTTTACCTCCTCCTAATCTGAATATGAGTTAATCCTCTTCTCTCTCTCTCCCCCCCCCNCTTCCCTCCTTCCCTCCCTCTCTGTTATCTTAGGAAGAAAATTATAAATGAACTAATACATGTGTAATTGAACAAATTATTTTCTTTTATGATTTTTGTTAAGAAAACTAAACCTGCTACTATCATCTTGATACATTGATTGTTACAGCACTTTAACCATTAATAAAACAAGTAGCCAATGTGATATAGGAACTCCTATGACTTGTCATGCACTCAACAGTTAGAAGCACTAGAACAGGAGTCCTTTGGGCCCAATGTGTATCCAAACCATCCCTTCCCCAAAACAATAAAAACCCACAAATATTTAGAGCAAGAATCTCTAAATTCATAATGAAATGATGCTATCTTCTCCTTTACTCTGTACATAGCATGGACCACTTGTACGTCTTCTATAATTTTTTTCAAGGAGGTTGGTAGCAAATTTTAGAAAGTAGACATATTATAAAATGGTGTCACTTAAAATATAAAAAAATTAACATTTTTGAGTATTGTTGGGGGTGGGCAGAGCACTCGGCTACCATAATGATCAGTAGGCATAACCCTCCCATACCAGATATGCATGCAGAAAGAATGGGCTATTAGACTTGATACAATGGACATAATATGTACATAGAGATACAAAACACATGGTCTATAAATACAAACAAATTCCATCAGATTTACTATATAGAACATCAAGAATGACAGATTGCACTGAATAACAGCAAACTTAATTTCTCAAAGAAAAAAATGATGAAGTCTTATCCTGGAAGAGTGGTAAGAGAGGTATCATCAAAGAGCTAAAATTTTCTTTGGCATGGTTAAGGGGGAGATGGAGTTTACCAACTTATTTACATGACATTTCTCTATATATGTGGGTGATGCAATGTCATTTTGTTACATAAAGTTGTTTGATGTTTATTCATATGCCTTCATATAAATAGTTTATTCAGTATGTTGTATTTGGAATACAACAAATGATAGTAAACACAGAAACTGTACAATGCAGACAAATGCATCATATGTAAATTGAGTGATACATACCAACAGTTCTTGATACACAAGTTCCTACTACATGCAGTTCATCAGTGCTGTCCTCTTGCCATGCAACAGGTGAGATCAGACACGGAGTAAATGATCTAACTAAATTACAAGTAACAAGGAACCCTCTGCAATATGTCTAAACATGTATTAGAAGAAAGTACTCTGACATCCACTCATAGTGATAAATGCCCTTATAGAACACCCATAAAAAACAAAGGTGAACATTTACATAAATCTCAGTCATTTACAAAAATAAATCTTATCTTAATTTTAACCAAGAAACAGGCTTGCAAGAGATAAAGAAACCACAAGTAGGCTGATTATCAAAAACATATAGTCAGGGATGTGTGTGTGTGTGTGCGTATAGTGATGTGTTTATAAGCCCATCTAACTGGAAATATAAATTATTCATAGTTCGCCACATATTTTGAGATATATGTCTTTCCTAAATAATTGCTTAATGGACTTCATTTAGTACATTTTTAACTTATCCTGTTAAAAATAATAGGTTTTAAAATGGTATAACACCAAATCCAGGATGATCAAAAGAATAATTTTGTTGCAATTGTAGTTTAACATTATTGACAAATCTACTAAAATGTTAGCTAAAATTTTATTTATTAAAATGGAATCCAATATGAAAATGAAATAAGCATGAACATTAAATTTATACTGAACGTTTAATCAGCTAAGCAGGCCAAAATTTTTAAATGCTGGGCAAGGGCTGCCATGGAGATTCATGAAAGCAGTGACAAAATAATTTCCCAGTAAATACAGTGCAGATGGGGGCAAATGGCAATCGGGTTATCCTTCCACCTGGAAATCGTAAGAGGCCAGTACATTGATCTCACAGATTTTTTTTGCTGTAAATGAGGTTCAATTGGTCTCAGTGAACTCTTCTGAGAAGAAAACATTAAATTTTATTAATAGTACACAGAGTTAATTATATTTCCAAACAGTTGAATATTAAACATTGTGAAGCTCATTATCCCCAATGTTGAACATTTTGCATGGACTCTGAACTGGGTAGTCAACTATTTCTGATGCACATTGGTATAGGTCTTCCCTAAGCACAGAATTTAGCAGTAGTCAATCAAAAAGGAAACTAAGAAAGCAAAATGAAAGCAAATAAACCATGGCCCCCAAACCTGATATTTGAGTGTGTCAGTTTGCCTTTAATTTTATGTAGGTTAACTCTGAGATCATGGAAAATCACCTCTAACCCAGCCAGGTGGCAACTGGTTGCCCAGGAGGCAGAGCTAGAGGCTTGTACTGGGGAAGTCCATGGTATCGGACTCAGCATGCTGAGCTAAAAAGTAAAAATATTTTTTCCTAATAGATCCTGTTTAAAAACTTCTCATTAAACACAAAAAATATTAAAGTCTAATTTATACCTAACATTTGCATTGCTGCTGCAGAAAGGAACTCAACAGCCGCCTTGCCCATGCAGGGGGATGAGTGGAACGCAGCCCCAAACAGGATGGCATTCGTTGGGTTCATTAAAAACAGGAAGGAGTTGATTGGAAATGGATTTAGGTAGCGCAGTTCATTAGAGGTTGTAATGATCGACCCCTCCCCCTTTTCCCCATAATGAAGATTAATAGATGAAAATGAACCTTAATCAGGCCTACAAGGCCTACAGAATTCTTTGGACCCACTTTCTCAAAAACCAGTGGGTCTCGCTCGCTGGGCAAGGCAAATGTTACCATTACCAGTAAGCTTGTGATATGTAGAAAACACACACACATACACACACGCGCGCGCACACACACACACACACACACACTAGAGGGCATGTCAAACACATATGCAGAGCTTTCCATGGATGGTGTTTGACCCTCATCCCATCCAGCCAATGCCAACTTAGGGAGCGCAGTATCAGCTACCGGATAGAGAATATATGCATGTTTAATCAGTAATGTGAGCCAGAGACAACATTTTTAATCTTTAGAGATGCAATTTGTAATAACAGGTGTAGAAGGCTTCCTGATTCCCTGATTGCTCTCCAAACTAAGCCAACTGCAACATCTCAGATTTAGAGGAACACGATCCCTGCAAAAGGTCACAGACAGTGGAGCGAGCAGCCCTGTAAAAATGAGGAGAGAAATCCATAATAGCACAGTTTTACAGCTTCTAACTAGAAATTACTCAATATTATTGGTGTGCTACAAAATTGAACTTAAACACATGGATTTTGCTGAAACAGGACTCAAAAAGGATTATGGGTAGCTGTCAGCAGGCAAGGAATCGAGTACTTGTGAAGTATGTCATTCACATGAAGTGTCACAGTCACAGAAAAGATAGTAAAAAGGCATTCCATATCTGGCAGGGCATTCCATGGTCTGAGTTTAGCTGGTTGTCCAGGTGTCTTCTTGTGGGGGGGGCCACAGGTTGAGATTTATCCATTTGCAACAAAGAAGTTCTGGGATAGCAAAGGGAAAGCGTTCGCGTGCTTCCCGCCTGCTCCTCGGCCCTGGGAGAGGAATGTCTGGGAAGGATAAATTGCTCAACTGTGCTCAGGACGAGAAAGTCACCCCACCTGTGAGGGGCTGGCTATGTGGTCTTGCTCTTGTTGACAGGTTTGCCTCCATTCATTATTGCCGACGCGCTTGTGCTTTTACTTGGCGTCACCCCAGTTTTCGGGACCGTTTCACCAACATCATGCAAAGATGGTTCTCGGTACATGGCAACTAGTGACGGGAAGAGAGGAGGAGGAAAAGGAAACATTGCCTGGTTACATGCAAGAATGGCCCAGCTGTGCATGCAAAGGAACTCAGTAGGCTGCCCATGTTTCTCCTCTTCCCCCATGAAAATAATCCTGTGTGTGTGTGTGTGTGTGTGTGTGTGTGTGTGTGTGTTTTCACTCTCAGATTCTCTAGATTATGTACTCAAATATGTGCATTGTTCACATGAACACACACACACACCACACACACACACATACACACACACACACACACACCAACCATTTAAAGAAAAAATCTTCTGGTTCCCTTTCCACTACACACTGATTCAACACTTCAACTTCTTATTTCAATTCTTTTTGAATTGAAGTATTTACACCCTAGATCATTAAATTATTCTTCTTCCAAGTGGCTAAAAAGCAACATAATCATTCTAGTGTCAGCTTCAAAACAGTAACAAAGAACTTCCTTTCCTTAAGCCAGGGCCTTCCAGAGATGATTGTTTTGATTTCATTTCCCACATTCTTGGAAAGGGAACCTTAAACAACTTTAGGCAACTGTGGGTCCTTTACATTTTTTATGTCTCATTTTCTGTTATATTATTAAAGCTCTCATAATGGAGACATCATTCAGGGCAGAAGTGGAGAATGGCAAAACAGCGACAGAGAATAATGCCTGAGGGAACTGTCGGAATAATGACTAGGGACAAAATCACATGGTTCATGAGACAGTCTAGAAAATGAATTCAGGGGCTGAGGAGATGGCTCAGTGGAATAAGTGCTTTCCTGGCAAGCACAAGGGCCTGAGTTCAATCCCCAGCTCTGCAAAAAATAAATAAATAAAATAAAAAAATAAAGTTCTCCTAATGTAGGAGAAGATAGTAGAAAATGAATTCAGAGTCCTGGGAAAGGCTTTGGAGTCTGTGATAGACTGGAAGAACTAGTGGATTTAAAGCCCTCTATCATCAGAAGCACAAGTAAACAAGCTACCTTCCTGCTTTTTAGGCTGAAAAGATTTAAGGTTAGCTATGAAGAGCCCTTATGCTGAGTTAGGATAACTGCTTTACAGGTCCTCTATGTGCATGGAGGCAGGCTTTTGGTTTTTACATCAATGCATCAGGTGAATTTTCAGCAGCTTTCAGAATACAAATGGACATTGGGCTATATTAAATGCCTTGGTAAATTAATAGGAACTAATCTGCATCCTTGAAATATATCCACTTTCTTATCCCCACGACTAAATTAGGAAGTAACAGTGTCAAATTATCAATACACCAAGGCCTAAAAGATGGACAGGAGCCTGACTGAAGTTCAGGCAGGAGAATGTCATTGGTAGGTTGGGAAGCAAGTACAACTACAGCAACCCATTGGGATCAGTCAGAATTTGAAGTGGAAACAATGAGATTATTTTAAGTTTAGATATCATGAGCTCCTTAAATGAAAATAGAGGTTTTCAAACTAGGAGTGAAAATGCCATCCCAACTTCTAACCTGTTTTTAACTTTAATAAGGTAAATACTTACCATTATAACCCTTACAAAAAGGCTTTTCAGAGTATCTGCTTCAAAAAATACAAGGAGTCTGGAGATCGATGTGCCAATATGAAGTAACCCCAGCCAGAACAGATTTTGTCTTGTTGTGACCTTGAAAGGGGCCATCTCTAGCACTTACATGAGTTCCTGGTGGGGCCTGAGATTTTAGTTTTTGTGGTACAGAAAGGTGGCTTTGGTGACCTCAAGGACTTTGACCTAATGAGCTTTTCTTTTCTTTGCTGCTGTTTTCAGTTCTTTAGATAAGACTTTTGAATAGCCTCAAAATCAATTTTTATGGATCTCAACAAACATTACATAGATAAAAGTAAGTGACCCTTCTGGCAGAGTTTAGTGAGAAAGGTACAGATTTTTCTAATTAACCGACAGAAGTTTTTATCCTGTTCCTTTGGATATGATCACACTAAATGTGAAAGCTCCATTGTTTACAAAACATGCAAATATTTTTTTTTAATTTATGGATTTGGAAGAAGATAGATAATGTCCATAGGATCTTTAATGGCAAAGTTATTATCCCTTTGTTTTTTAAAATTATAATAACTCACAAATATGTAATTATTTGCACCCTAATTATAAAAATGGGTGCTTTGAATTTCATATGCAAAATTTATTTTTAATAAATTAATCATACATTGTTATAACATTACATATATAAACTTTTTTTCAGTTAATAAGTTAAAATTACCTTGAAGTTGAAGTGGTTGTGGCATTTAGAATGGGAACAAGCATCCCAATGCATGTCATCAATAGTACAAACACACACATGTACTTTCTCTTTCTCTCTCTCTCACACACACACACACACACACACACTTACATACTCACACACAGTTTTACACACACACACACACACACACTCACACACACACAAAGTGTTTGAAGGCCACACTGCTTCCTCCCTCCCTTCTTCCTTCATTTCCTTGTGGTTTGAACCCAGGGCCTCACCCATGCTAATCAACACTGAGCTACAATTTTAGACTCAGAAAGCTTGAATGAACAATTTTAAGCTCACATTTGTACAAGCATCATCCAGATCAAGCTAAAGGATATTTGGAGCACAGAGAATTCAGCACAGGAAATGCAACTCTATGAAGGTCCCCTTTAGCCAGGAAAGACTTACCAATGTGAAAACTAAAAGGGATGACAAGTCTGACAAGGATACTGCATGCTAACACTCACCTTCCAATGGCTTGGGTAGAAAATGAGCTGCTGGTTTGGTTTTCTTTACTCTGTTCCCCTTCATAGCTTGCCCTTCCTTATTTAATCCCAAAAACCAGGCTCTTCCAGATTCCTGTTGTCTGTACAGCATGGAGGAGTAGATTACATAATAGTTTTCAAAAACAGACTCTTTGAACTTGCATTCAGGGGTAAAAAGTTCCTGTTGAAAGAACAGAAAAGAAAGTTAGTGGAAGGAACTGAATTTCCACAATGATTTCTACTCAATCTTGGAAATTCACCCAACATGGGGAGAAAACAGAACTGTGGCAGCGATGGCTAGAGATACTTCTTCTGAAGAAAACATTTGTGTATTTACTTTTTTCAAAATGAAAAGAATTAAGAAGAATCTGTTATGTCAGGAATACATGTACTCAAAATATGGATACCCTTTAATAAAATAAATAGAAAACATAAGCAACCTGAATACTTTTACTAAAACTAAAGTTCAACCAGTTTATAAATAGACAAGGAACATTAAAGTCCCATCCTATATTCACAATAAAGTAAACAAAAAACAAAATACAAGTGTCAGGTATTTTGTAGTCTACATAATTTATGTATTTTCTTAGGAATAATCAGGTAATACTCTGAACAGTTGCCACTTGTTATTCTGATCAATGTCATTGTAGGCTGATACATTTTTCCTATAAAACACTCAATTGAAATTTCAAAACAAAAGCATGACAATGAACAGGCACACAATTTAGCCACAAGAGATTTTGCTGTGTGGCCAGCTGAGGTCAGATATCACGTTAGCTAATCGCAGTGGAGTGAGTTGATAGCAATTACTGAAACTAATTCTATGTCATCGAGACCCATCATAATGCTAGAAAGTAAGTAGCAAGAGCTGCAATGAAAGAAAACCACCCAAAGTTTTAGGGAAGACTGAAGTGTATTAAGTACCAAAAAGCTCAGCCATGATCCTCACTGATCGATATGCAGCAAAAAGCTTACTAATTTTGCATTATTATTAACATCAGAAATAGTCATAGATAATGATATATATTTCATAAAAATTAGTATTTTGGAATGAATAATAATGAATACGAAGATTAATGTATATACAAAAATGTATAAAGTTACAATCTACATATATTTTGATGGACGCTTATTAAATGTAATTTAAAGACTGAATTTCCTAATACACACCATGGAAGGCAGTCAAGCAGCTTTTGTCACTGTTTTAAATAAAATTAACACTGGGCTATTCCTTATGTACATGAAACACAGAAATAAAACACCTTTATTTGAATTTATCCTTTCTAATAAAATCATTATATTAAATGCACAGATTTTTATTTTACCTCAATACGTTTTGCCATTGTAGGAAATAACTTTTGGTTTTTTTAAATGTTATACGTAGATTCACAAAAAATATTTAGGATCTCAGGATAAAAGTCTCTAAGGTGAATTTACAATAACTGTAGTAAAGAATGTGCCATAATTACACATAGTAAATTTCTTTTAGTGTTTCCCATAGAGTCACTAATCCAATGATGTTCCTAGCAAAATACAATTTATGTGCTTCATGACTAATTTACTGAAAGCAAGTAACTTTCCAAGGGGGATGAAATTTTTTTTTATATTTTAGGGAAGGGTCTACAGGTGTTCAGAGTCTCACTACGAGATCAAACTCATAGTGATCTGCCTGTTTACAGCCTACCAAGAGCTGGGATTATAGGCGCATGCCACCACACCCAGTCTCAATTGCTGTCTTAGCATGCCCCAGGGGCAGGGCCGGCATGGTAAGCCCGGGGATGCAACCCCCAGCCCCTGCATCTGCTTGCAGGTGCTTTAATCCACTGAGCTATTTGGCCAGCCCAGGATTTTTTAAATGGTAGTTTTTTTTTATAACAAAGGTGACAAATAAAGATATCAATAAGATGAGCCTCAAAGAACCAGAAGATATGTTAGTGTGACCATAAGTGGTGACACATCATCTTGATTTAAGAACTGCCAAGCAGATTAGTACATGCTGGTGTGCCCATGAGCTCATGACATGTGGGCTGGCACACACAGAAAGATCTAACTGGGAGGTGGGTAGCACCAACCATTGGTCTTGTAGTTTGCACAGGATGAAAAGGGAAAGAAAGAAGCAGGTGTCTCCTGCCCTCCCTTTGGAAGAGCTGCAGTCTTTCATCACCTTGGACACTGGTCTGTAGCTCCTCAGCCTTCTAATACATGCTTCAGCCACCTAATGCAAACACACACGTCGGCTCTGCAGTGAGCTTCTAGGCCTTCTATGCCCAACTGCTCCTGTATCTCTGGCTCTCCAGCTCACAGATGGCTATTTTATATTCCTCCATCTAAATTCTGAAGATGGTCATTGTAGCTCTTCTGCCTCTGATTCCATAAACCAACCCTTTGTATAGTGATACACATTTTATATTGATTCTATTCCTCTGGAAAATTAGAACTCATGCAGGTAACTTCCCACCAAAAATATCTGAGTACATCTTTGTTTCTTTCTTCTAGATGATACTACCTCAGGCTCAAATAAGATTTTATCAAAACACATGTCATGGCTTTCCTATTAATCCTAGTTCTCCAAGTGTCCTCCAACTGGGTCCAAGGTTCTCACTAATAAACAAGTGGTTAGCTGAAGCAGGTTCTGAGCCTTCCTTCAGAAAAGAAAAAAGCCTGGTGCAGTAACACATACACACACATTAATGATGAAGAAAACAAAAGGCTGCTACAAATTTGGCTTTTGCCCAAAGACCATAATTCTTGAAACTCAACCCTCTAGTAAAACAGGTGAGACTTCCACATGTGGCTTGTCCTTTCTGTGAGGCTGGCCAAGGCATCCAAGAAGTCCCTCTGCTGGTCGAGACCTGCTTGCAAACCACGGAGGAGTGAAGCAGACTCACTCAGGTAGGTCACTCTGCAGAGTTCAGTGTAGGTGGCACCTGCCTTCCAGGGCATGGGTTTTCTGTCCAAGGCCTGCTTCTTGCCTATGTGAATGGATAACTAATGCTCATTCTTTATTTATGGGCACGAGGAGCTCTAGTTCTGAAAATCTAGATGTACAAAGTAATTTAAGTCTCAATTTCCTCTGCCTCGTTCATGTGCAAAACATGGTGAATCCTTCTTGCATCACTGTTAGCAAATTTGGAAGGCATTGTCTCCTCTCTGAACTGACAGATTTGAATATGAAGAAGAATGAACACTGGTTCAGAAGGAGTAGTTTATTTTCAGTGTTTACCGTAAGGATCTCTGATCCTACATTGTTTTAGATGCACATTTGCATTACAGGATTTTAAGTCAGTCTGTTTCACAGCTTCTTTTTATGATTTCATATGTATGTGATCCTTTTGTTACATAGCTGAGGACCCCTGCATGTGTAATGAAGGTAGAGATTGATTGATATGCATTTAGTCATTTTTACTCCTGGTTAAACAACTAAATCACATACACATACACAAAGAGAGTCACACAAAGTACTCATAGACATCATGTCTAGTAAATTTTCTCAAGACTTTTCAAGAACTTAATCTATTCTTCAAAGAATTAAGCACAAGGTAATGACAGTATACTCTCATGAGAAGTAATAGAATTAATAAAAGTTGAGGCACTTAGTATTTATTTCATGTCATAAGGGATAAATATATTTGCAGTATACAAGTAGAAGGCAGTGGAATAGCTGAACACTGCCTATCAAGCCAGGGCTCCAGGGCTCAATCCCAGTTTTGCTCCTGACTAACCATGTGCCTGGGGAAATTGCTTAATTTCTCTGGGATTTAGATTCCCAGAGAACAAAAATCATAGGATAATAAAATAGTTGGAAGGATTGGTTGAATATATGTCAGAAAGGCATTAGGAAAATGGTTAACACTTAATAATTATTCTACAATAGACCGACTATTATGTACAGAAAAAATGTGCAATAGATGTTTTGATTTTATTAAGCATTTTGATTCTATCATTAGTGAGCACAATATTATACTAAATATTGGGCTGATTTTCATATATACTGAAAAAATGAGACTAGTTATTAATTTGATTTTTTAAGAAGATCTGTATTATGGTAGAATTACATTTAAAATGCTAGAGTAATTATACATTGAATATTGGCAGCATGAAAGATGAGTGGCAGGGAGTGTCGTGGTCTAATGGGAAAATGTAGCTTATTATTGTTACCCTACAACATAGGCGGTTGAGCTTAACCTCATTATCTGTCTGAATATCAATCATCTTAGGCATAACATGGAACAGGTATTTTCCATCAAGTATTGATATGTTAAAATTTAAGTCCCTACAGAATATGAAGGAAACAAATTTAAATAAAAAATATTTTAAAAATAGGAATAAACAGTTACACATTTTACATAGAAATTTGGAAATCTAACCATATACAGCATTGTAGCAGGACAGTCCTGTGACATTTAGTTTGAATAGACCTGCTGGCATTTGGGAGCAGAAGGAGAGAATGGTGTGGCTGGGAAGGTAGGATGGAGAGAGATGGGACGCAGCTGCCTGTGCATCAACAAGCAAACTGTCCCTCTTGGAAATTGCTTAATTTCTCTGGGATTTAGATTCCCAGAAAACAAAAATCATAGGATAATAAAATAGTTGGAAGGATTGGTTGAATATATGTTAGAAAGGCATTAGGAAAATGGCTAACACTTAATAATTATTCTACAATAGACCCACTATTATGTACAGACAGTTTTCATGGCACCATTCTTGAATGTGCCATGAAATAATCACATAACTTTGTTAGAATTTTTTTTTGGGGGTGGGGAGGGCCTACAGGGTGTTCAGGATCTCACTACTAGTTCTGACTTGTAGTGATCCGCCTGTCTACAGCCTCCCAAGAGCTGGGATTACAGGCGCGCACCACCACGCGCAGTCACAAGTTCCACCTCGGTGCGCCCTGGAGGCGGGGCCAGCAACCTGGTTAGAATTTTGGAAATGTAAAACCTCTGTCAACGCGCAGGACAGTTTTGAGAGGTTTAGGAAGGTCTGTTACTGTGATCGCTGCTGGTATCCTGCAAAGTGGACTAAAAAGCTGTTTGTAAAGTATGAATATGAGTGTTTTCAGGTTAGCTATTAGTATTGACATAATATATGTAGAAGGAAGGGAGCAAACTGAGGCAGAAATAGTGCCAGAATTATGGTGGATTGTCCGATGGAGTTCTGACGTCCCTGCTAGCCAGGACAAAATGGGAAAAAATAACATAAAAACTATTCAAGAAAGAAAAATCTTTCCTTCCTCTTGGCACTGACTTCTAAAAGTTATTTCCTTGCAAAGGAACTGCAAAAGTGCCATTGATCATCCTAAAGGAAAAAAAAATGCCTTTGGTAGAAGATATAATCATATCTTGGTTCAATTTTGTCATATGTTTCAGGGGGACTGAATGCATTGAAAAAGTCCAACAGGGGCCGGGGAGATGGCTCAGTAGGATAAGTGCTTGACTGGCAAATGCAAGGATCTGAGTTCAATCCCCGGTTCTGCAAAAAAAAAAAAAAAAAAAGAAAAAAAAAAAAAAGTCCAACAAGTGAAATTTGAAATAACTGTGATTGAACAGATCTTCCTAGACCATGTGCACATCAGGGGCCATCAGCACAACTGACTCGGATGCAGGAGCAAAGCCAGCTGGCCCGACCACTATGAGGACGAGTGCTAAGGACCACACTCAGGCACTGGCCCACAGAGATGGAGTGATAGCAAAGGAGCAGCTAGTTCATGTGGGAAACGAAAAGGTTTATCCTCCTATTTTTCAAAGTAAGAAAGGCTGGCCAGTTATCTCAGTGAATTAAAGCGCCTGCTTAAGCAGAGCACAGTGGCCAGGGATTGATTCCTGGTGTGCCTTGCAGGCCCCGCCCGCAGAGCTCCTTGAGGTGGTGAATGAGACTGGGCGTGGTGGTGCTCACCTGTAATCCCAGCGCTTGGGAGGCTGAAAACAGGAGAATTACTACGAGTTTGATCTATGTAGTGAGACCTGTACACTCTGTAGGCCCTGCACTAGATTCATTAAAAACAAAACAAGAACAACAAAAACCCAAGTAAGAAATACTGGCTTCTACATAACATCTCTGTTTAATGTGGCAACTCTTTAATATCAAGGGGGTCTAGGGTTGAGCAGACTAAGAAGCGGAGGTAGGCTGTGAGCCTTCCATTGGAGACCTGACTGGAGAACGGACGGAAAGAGCTGGAAGGAAGGGACGTCAGGCCGTCTTCTACGCAGCTGTCATCCAGTGTACGGTTTGTACATGCTTGCCTGTTGAAATGATTAGGACAGCGAAACCCTCTAAAAATGGCAGTCGCAATATAAAAATGCTTATTTGAATTAAGGTTTCCATATAAACTCTTTGAAATTGCCAAAATATGATAAAGAATTTGATGCCTTTTTTCCCTCTTTCCTTCCTATATTTAGAACCAGCACCACCTCAACAACAAAACGAGCAACTGTCACGTTCCAGTAGAAGCTTAAGTATTAATTTGCACAAACACTAAACTAACTTCGTCAAGTCANAAAAAAAAAAAAAAAAAACACCTTGACAATTAAACAGAAATTCGGTATCTCCTTTGATGTGTTTGTTTTTGGAACGAAAGCACCATCTGTGGTGTACTTATTATCTCAACAGTAGCAGCAGAATTCCTCTTCTCAGGGAAATGTCTTTGTTTCAGAAAATATCCTGGTAGGACATTTGTATGTATAAAGAGGAGACTCTGGGCCACATGAAGGGAGGGGATCAGGGGAGAGCGCGCGAGCCACGGTCCGTAATTCCTAGGCAGTGAATTAGGCATAAACCTAGGTGACCTGGCGGGATCTACCTCAGCATGAGGCTGGCCTTCAGGGTGGAAACCTGTCCTCAGGCAAACGGCAGCCCTCACGATGGAAACAGCTCGCACCAGCTCTGGCCAGTGAGGTTCTACTGGAAGCTGGGACGCTCATTTGGTCACTGGACGTCTTTGTCTGTGTTCATGCTACCAAGCTCCGAGACAGGTGATCGATAAAGAGATCATCTGGCCCATACAGTTTAAGATGCTATATGGCGCTTTGCTCAAAAAGTTTGCCAACCCTGGTGTAAAATAAATTTTGAGACTTTGCTAATTAGAAAAGGACTGTTAATCCAATACCAAAATCTTAAGAAACTAAGAGTTCCAAAAATAAACTTTGACTGTGCATGTTTTCATGGACCCAAATAAACATAATTACCAGAATTGGAAAAGCTTTAAGAGGCTGGGTTTCCTTGAAATATGTGCAGTAGCCTGTAAATTCCATTTATTACGTCTGTCTGGTGCAGACTGTGACCCAATAAGGATTCTGTTTCGTTCAGGTCTCCAAGTTTGCCTAACACCATTACTTCAAGGAGAAAATGTAAAAGGGAGAACACTGCTAAATTTTCAGTATTTATTAGTTACAACTCAATTCCAAAATAGATACAAAGGGAGAATAGAAAAGTGATATTAGATATACAGTAGCAAAGAGCATATATAAAACATATGATAAATATATGCTGTTAAGTTTTTTATCAACCCATTCCCCTCCCATAACTGCCCTGTAATAATCATGATCCTTCAGTTCTCAGTAAGAATTTGCACCTAAGAATTAAATAAAGAGAAAGGAAATCTTAGGATCTAACTTATACTTGGAAAATAATTTTGAAATCAACAAAACTACTTAAAAATATCAAATAAGAAAACAGAGTTGGGGGCCATGGAGATAGCTCAGCAGTCTAAGTGCCTGCCTAGGTAAGGGCAAGGACCTGAGTTTGATCCCCAGTAACACGTGTTGTGCCTGCCCATTCTTGTGCTCACTGAGCAGGCCAATTCAGGGCCTGGTAGTGCACTCCCTTAATCCCAGCACTGGGGAGGCTGAAAACAGGAGGGATCACTATAAGTCTGAGCTGTGTAGTGAGAATTTGTACCAAATACATAAAACTTTGAATAAATAAATAAAATAGAGGTGAAAAAACCCTAAAAATTGAGTTGTGAGCTATATATTTATAAACTATAAATTGAATCAAAGAACAACCCAAATGTTTATTGTTGTTAATTATTCTTAACATGTTCTGAAGTGATTAGGCACTTGAGGCAGAAATCTAATTGTTTACTTCCTCTAAAGTTTTCCTTTGCTACATTTTGGAGATGTTGAGTACTGAAAACTAAGCTGACGTCAGCAGAGAGTTGTATGAATTGCCTTAATCGTCCAATTTTATATGTATTATATCTTTGATACTGTTCTGAAACTATTCATGTTCTTTTTTAAGAAAGACATTCAGATGACTATGTACAAAGGAAAAAATATCTGAACATTCGTAGAGATTTTAGAGTTATGAAATTTGAAACAATATATTTGTAGTTAACACTCAAAAGCAGACATTTAAGTTGAGTAATGCATTTCGGGTGTCTGAAATTCTGTATAATCCAAAATTTTATAATAATGGGCTATGACTAAAGCCTACATGGAAAAATTAGTAAATTATATATGTTCTTTAAACAAGTATATATTATATATGTGTTTAAGACACAGCTTTGATTTAATAACAAGATCCAGTGAAATTAAGTATATTTTCACCAAAAAAGTAGTCTCCATAAATACTTATATTATTTGGGCTAAATGCTATTATAGATGTAGTTTCCAAGGTAACAAAATTGCAAATGAAAGCATTTTTTTTTTGCCAGTACCAATGTCGCCCAACATTTAGAGATTAACACATTTAAATTTATCAAATGATTTATTAAATTATGTTAAACATTCTAATTTTTGATTTCCTACATTTAGGCTTCATAATTTATTTATTAAATGGCCAAATATTAATGGGTATTTGACATAACATTTCATTTATTGGACATAAATAGGGACTATACACACTAAAACACATACACATATGACAGCCTTTTTATAAAATTAAGAGATGTGCTATTCCTCAGCACACTGTGATGCAGGGCCACAAGTTCTCCACAGGGCCGTGTTCTCATCACCACATGGAGCACATTGCTAACTGGTCACAGCATTTTGAGACGTATCAATCAAGTTGTCATCATCCACAAGCTTGCTACTAGTTTCTTACATCAGTATCAAAGCAAATGAAAACCAAAACCTGAAGAGTTTACCACACACCTATACATGAGATAGATTGAATTTATAAATAAAAATACATCCCAACTGGCTCTATAATGTTAAATCTGCTTCTCCAGAATATACACATCTATAGATTCCAAAAATTGTAATTCGTGAAGCATGAACAGATGGTACCAGTGCTATAAAGTTTAGCAAAAAAAAATATTATAAATTATATAGGCTTCAGAAAGTTTGGGGACCACCATGCACCATAATCACATATTTGACAGGATTTAAGGGTTCATCCTTGAGCATTAATAACAATGAAAATAACTTCAGTTAATGCTCGAAATGCGCACACTTCTACGTAAGACCTTGTCTCAACACTGCCAACCAAAGTAATCCTGACTGCAATCCCATGGGATTGGTACTATCATTAGTCCCATTTTAGCAGAAGAGAAACTGAGACACCCAAGAGATTTAAGAAATTTGCCTAAGTACATTTGTTTTCCCCATGATAAATATAATTATTTCGCTGTTCTTACTTATCATGTTATTTATAGAGAGGAACTGACTTTTTAAGAAATATGATCAATTTCAAAATGGGTGCCAATCGTTCACAATTCTGCTGCAAACTGATGATACTTAGCTTGTGATCCGTGGAGTCCTATCACTCTATGCCCAGGTGAAGAAGGGGAGGGGGAGCGGGACGAACATTTGGGCTGTGGCTGGTGCCCTCCCTTGTGCCTCATCCTGCCCTGAGAGCACGCTGAGCCTGGCCTGGCTGGAGCAGAGCAACTGGCCTGACCAGAAGCTCGCTTATTCCCAGACAGGTGCCGCCAAGATCTAGAGCCACCCGAGCAGATCCACTTGGCTATAGAGCAATAAGCCCCTGTGCACCTGGCTTTGTGATTGTTTCTTACGTATCGGCCTTAAGGCAACTGATTATTGATATAGCTAATTACTTGTTCAATTACGCATGCAAATAAGCATTAACCGTGCCTGCGGTGTTGCCAATTCTTATCTACGTCTTCATGTGGAAAAGAATAGGCGAGAAAATTCAATGGTGCCTGCCGTTGTACTGACCGAGGTGACCCTCCTTGCAAAGAAGCAAATATGATTGTAAGGAGGAGAGAAATAAAGGACAAAAGTAGACTTTTAAAATAAGATTTTTTTAGGTTGATAAGAAGAATATGAATCCTGGAAATTAATTTTTCTTTCCCTTTTACTCAACCTCTACACACTTTTTGCTCATTGCTCAAAGAAACACTGAAAAAATTTGAATTCATGCACCTACAATATATGAATGGCAATGGAATACACATCTCTGACAAAAGCAAACAAAAAAGGGAGTATAAATGGACCATTTTGCAGTGGAAAAAATATATATCTGTATATACAAAATAGCATGAATATACAGCTACTTTCTCTTAGTTCAATGAGAAGAAGGTTTTGAACTAATAGTGTTTAGATAGCATGTCTGCATCTTGTACTAGGAACAGCTACTACAAAGACAACAATATGCAGTGTACTAATTATTATAACTGTACTATTAACTTGTTTTGAAACTATCTCATTGCTACTTCTTTCTCAATAAAATTATTAAAATATAAAAAAAATTGCAATTGCTTGGCATCAATCACTGCCATAACTATTCCCTTAAAAACCACGTATGTTGTCATAAATCCTTCAATTAAGGGCCAAGAAGGGATGAAAGGTCACAGTAAGAGATCAGGAGATCAGGTAGTTAAAAATTGAGCTCCAGATCCAATGCGCTGGGCCAAAACCCTGTACTTCATGTATAGAAGTCCTACATAAGTTCTGTAGGATTTTGCCTGAATGGAAGATATAAAATTCACAATGCTTTATGTAGAAGGAATCAAGCTGAATGTCTGTAACAAAACTAAATGCTAACCTGAGTTTTTAATTTTTATTTTCTGGATAAATGCTACCAGGTACAAGATATCCACAGAAATGAAAACTCTTTCTTTGAATTTCCTCAGAGGTGTGGAAGTAGGGGTTAGTGCTGCCATCTCCTAGGCATATTGTTAATAGTGCCTCAGCCGCCTTTTTAAAGATTTTTCATCCGTTTGGTGATTTTTACATTTGTTGTAATCCAAATACAATATTGAGACATGTGTATGTAATAACAATGTCAATGAGCATTCAAAGATATTAAAAACGGAGCTATTTCATTTGAAAGAAAAATAAGAATACACAGTCTCTATATTTGTACTACCTAGGTTATGGTCCCTCAGCCTGTGCCCACCTACAAATTTTATTTCTCTTCTTTAACAAAACAGGCTTATAAATTGAGTGACAACATATCAACATCTTTAGCTGTTTTAACTGAATACCTTTTTTTTTTTTTTTTTGT
>NDGM011201346.1:0-14506 GCA_002564305.1 Octomys mimax | reverse complement strand
ATTTAGTACAGGGTCTACAGGGTCTCACTACACAGTGATTCTCCTGTTTTCAGCCTCCCAAGCTTGGGAATTACAGGAGTTCTCCACCATGCCCAGTCTCAGTCGCCCTCTCAGCATGCTGCGGGGGCAGGGTTGGCAGGGCACACTGGGAATTGAACCCTGGCCCCTGTGCTGGCCTAAGCAGGCACTTTAATCCACTGAGCTATCTGGTTGGCCCCCTTTGAAGTTTTCTTGAGGGCATATTCTGAGCAAGATTTCATCTATGTTCTTTATTTTTTGATAACATCTTATTTCCTTTTTCCAAACATTTGCTAGAGTCATTTATCCACTACTAAATACTTTTACTATTTTTCTTGTACTATTTTTGGTCTTGCAATATGCTACATTTTAAGGTCAGGAAGAATACAGCCTTCTCGGTTAACTTACAATCCATCTTTACTTTCATTTTTTACAACCAGGATTATCTTGGAGAAATATAGAAAGTGTTTTAAAATTATTTGAATTAAAAAATTATAATACCATATAAAGCTAAGTTATATCAGTAAATCTGGAGATATCTCTTAGTTTCTTTCACTCAAGCAAGGCATACTAAGAGACGTTTTTTAAAACAATATATTAGATACAGCTTTAGGCTCAGTTTAGACTCTGAAATACTAAAGAATCTTCAAACAAACAGGCTACTCACGAGGGTTTCCTGTAAATATAAAACCGTTCCCTCTCACGGTCTTCATCTTTTTCATCCTTCTCAGAGTCTTCACTGGTTGAAGACAAACTGTCATCCCGCCTGCCTTCTTCAGGTTGGAAAGGAATGTTTGGTGAAAAGCTTCCAGGAGTTTTCGGAGAACTGAACACAGAACATGATCCTTCACTATTTGATGAGTAATGACATGGACCTTCAATAGTTACTGACAAAAGGTCCAGTTCTGTCTCCTCTGGAAACTGGTTGCAAAAGGAGAACACAACAATGAGATTTATATTTCAACTTCCTTCCAATTAAAAAAAAGAAATAACTTTAAATATCTTAACGTTTTCTCAGTTGAATTTTTTCACTTTGAAAAAGAAAAATCAGACTTAGGAACACAGGAAATGGCACACAAAGAAGGAAGCAAGAAGGTCAAACCACAGAAAGTCACACCACTGACACTTCAAACTCAGAGTGAAATCTTACTGAATAGGAACATACAACATCATATTGATTAGTATACTTTAAGTAGAAGTTAAATATGCAGAATCAAAGGAAATGTGATCAGTTATAAATCAGAATGGCAAGAGCAATTATTGATGGAAGAACATGCAGTGTCAGTAGAGAGTGAATTGTCTCATGATGTTTGTAGGAGCTTTGTATCTCTTTAAAAAATGAGCTCCTCATAGACTAAGCGATGTGCAGATAATTGAATAAAAAAGCACACAATAAAATTTCCGAATTATTTTTTGGTAAATTGTATAAAGAACATGTCTTTAACTCAGGTTTTAAACCATGAGACCACAGTTTTTAAGTAGGTCAGAAACTTTCCTATGACTAAATTTTAATTTATCTTGGTTGCTTGAGTATCATTTAGTAATCAGCGTTCATAAAGTGTAATGTGCAAGGTGATATAATTTATTATTTAAAACTGGATCCTTTTTTTTGATCTTTTTTTTTTAGTATTTAAGTGTAAACAATTTAATTACCTATTTTCTAATTTGTCATTAGCAAATCTAGCACCTAATTTCCTATTATCTAATTATCATTTTTATGTAGTTTTTTTTTTTGTTTTTTCAGAACTGGGGATTGAACTCAGGCCCTTGCGCTTACCAGGGAAGCGCTTATTCCACTGAGCCATCTCCCTGGCCCCTATGTAGTGTTTTTTAAAAGTGAAATACACTGTTGTTTGGGGTTGTTTTGGTAGGGGGAATTGAACTCAGGACCTTGTACTTGGCCAGGAAGGTGCTATAACACCATTATTTCAAAATAGTACCTGAATCACTTCAAATATTAGTATCTTTAAGAATCACCTAATTAAAGCTGAGGATTTATCTCAGTGACCGAGTGCTTGCCTAACATGTGCAAAGCCTTGAGTTTGATATCCAGTACTGCCCTCTCCAAATTACCTAATTAGTAGAACTGATTCAATTTGCATAAATGATTTGCTTCCAAGATATTTTGTTGTTGTGTTTTAGAAAGAAGAAAATATTCTTCAAGCTTTGATCTAATAGTTCTATGACAAAGTCTAATTTGAATGAATTCAGTGTAATTATGGGATATAGTTTGACTTGACTTTAAGAAAATAAGGAAAAGGAAACAAAACATATTGGAAGTATGTAATGCCAATTTTTAAAGGTAACTTGAAAAAATTATAATCCCTTTAAGGTTCATTTTTGCTTTTATAACATTTAGGAAAAAAATTTTTGGCTTATGAAAATGTGATTTATAGTGACTACATAACAGATTTTCACTTTTTTTAAAATGTATTTTTAGTTCGGGTCTACAGGGTCTCACTACATAGATCGGACTTATAGTGATCCTCCTGTTTTCAGCCTCCCTAGTGCTGGGATTACAAGGTATGCACTCCACACACAGTCTCAATTGCTGTCTCAACACACCCCAGGGCGGGGCTGGCACAGCAGGCTGAGGATGGAACCCCAGTCCTTGTGATTACTTAAGCAGAGATTTTCACATTTGGAACACCAGAATAATTTTAAAGAACCATTTAATATATTTTTCTAAAATCTTGTATTTATTTATTTGGTATAGGGTCTCACTATGCTGCTCAGACTCATAATGATCCTCCTGCCTCAGCCTCCCCAGTGCTGGAATTACAGGTGTGTGCCATCATGCCCAGTTCGGTGGCCAGCACAGCCCACCTGGGGTTCTGGGGCCAGCATGGCTTGTGGTACTGGCGATTGAACCTGGGTCCCTGGGTTTGCCAGGCAGGCGCTTAGACAGCTGAGCTATCTCCCAGCCAAATTTAATATTTCTATATAACAGTAATACAAGATAAATAACATTCAATGATCAACTTCTTATTGTGAAGTAGATGTGGTCTGTTTTTATCTACTCAATGAAGATTGTACTTTTTGTGTTTTCTTTTTTTTGGGGGGGCGGGTACCAGGAATTAAATTCAGGACTTTATGCTTACCAGGGATGTGCTATGCTGCTGAGCTATCATCCTGGCCCTAGATTGTGCTTTTGAAAAGATTTGAAACACATCATTTTGTATGATTTGGTACAGTAGATTTGATAAGCTGCTTTGTCTTAATTTAAAAAAAATAAATTATACCTTATTTGTTATAAAAGCATACCAATAAAATATATGCATAATAAAGCTTATAACACATACATGATGAAAAACTGATTCTTTATGTAAAATATTCTGAGATTTGTTTGAGTTTAGTTTGAAATGAAAGATGTTGTGAAAGCAGATTTTCAGGGTGGTTAATTAGCTTTTAAGCAAAATTTCTATTATTCTTTGTAAGTACCTGAAAATACCCTTCCCCAGGCCAGCTGGATTGTGGTGTACTTCCCCATACTGTATTTTTCCACTTAATTAAAATAATAAGAAAATAAAGAAACTCATGAAAAATTAAAAAAAACAGTGCTTAAAAGTAAACAAATACATAAAAAACTGAAACATTTTAACATAAATGCTGACATGCTATGAAATTAGACTACAACTTTGTAACTAAACTTCCTTTGGCTTCTGCTACTACACAACATACACTGTAAACTAACATACATAAATAAGTATAAATTATCGCATTTACAATTGTGTGAGAGATAGTTTAATGTGAATTCTCATTTGCAGGAAACATTATTCAGAAGAAATCTTTTGTACTTAAGAACTGTTACAGGGTATTGTGCATATAAAAAACTTAACTCCTGCACATGGATCTTGAGGAAATGAAAGCAGTGACCCACTGGAAGGTCATGTAGAATACTTCAGGCAGTATCACATTCCTATTGGCCTGAACCACTGGTGGTACAAGCAAATCTAATCACTTTTATCAATACAGTCATTCAATCTGCTTGGCAGCGAGACTGAATTACAACTCTGTCATGAATGTGTTATAGTACTCACTCTCAGGGTGGGCAAGAATCAGTAGTATCTTGAAATTTTATAGCACTGTAACTTATCAATCTGTAAAAACTATTTTATAATGTATATTTGGAACAACATGGTCTCTCTTACTGTATCCTGGATGTTAAAAGTTACTCTGGGTCCAGGAGATGCTGCATCCACACGGATTTCTGGGAGCTCTTCAGTTTCTCCTACTCGAGAACTACAATTAAAATATAAAGTAATAAGTTTAATAAGTCTAATAAATAATTCATGATATGTATTAACACTTTATTTCTAAATATTTACCTTACCAAAAGATTGAATTTTTGGCATTCTAATCTTAATCTTTAGCATCATATAAAAAAGCCTCAAAGTTTTAATTAGTATATGATTTTTTAAAACCAAACCATATAAAAAGAACTTAGTAGGAAAAGACTTCATGACCAAAACCTCTACTACATTGGAAATACTACAAAAAAAAAAAAAAAAAAAAAGTCAACAGATGGGATCACATCTTATTAAAAAGCTTTTGCATGGCAAAAGAAATCACCAAGAGAGTGAGAAGACAATCCACAGAGTGGGGAAAATTCTTACCCAGTTGTTTTTCAGACTTAGGCTTAATATCTAGAACATATACAGAAGTTAAAAGACCCCCCCACACAAATTTAAGGACCCAATCCAAAAGTGGGCATCTGAAATGAAGAGACACTTCTCAAAAGAAGTACAAATAGCAAATAAATATATGAAAAAAAGTTCAATTTCACCACTAATTTGAGAGATGCAAGTTAAAACAACACTGAGATTCTATCTCACTCTAGAAAGAATGGCTATTACCAATAAATCAACCAATAATGAATGCTAGTGGGGATGTGGGGAAAAATGAACCTTTCTCCACTGCTGATGGAAGTACAGACTGGTACAACCACAGTGGAAATCATCGTGGAGATTCCTCAAAAAACTAGGACTAGAGGTTTTATTCGACCCAGCTAGTTCCTTCGTGCTATATTCCTAACAATTAAAAGTACTATACCACAGTGACAAATGGGCAGCACCTACACAAAGTTAATGTAACTAAAAATAAAAACTGAAAGCAAAAATTTCAAATGAGGAAAATTATTCTAAAACACCACAAAGCAGGAAAATAAATTAACAAAATTATAAAGTCTACATTCAACATCCTTAAATATTGGTAGTTTAAAAACCTCTCAAAGAATATATATAAAAGTTCAGAATAGAAATGAACAGCAAAAACAAGACAATGCAGTTTGTAATAGCTAAATCTTAGAAATATCCCAAATGCCCATCAACCAAGGAATGGATAAAAAAGACATGTTTTTGTTATATATATATATATATATATATATATATTAATTTGAGACATTTAGAACTAAATGGATGGACCTTGAGCCCATACTCTTAAGTGAAATAAATCTGACACATACATACAAATATCACACTCTCTTTGCTATGAAAAACTGAAAGTATAAATAAGAATCAAAATATGTAACAGATATTGTGAAATAGTCAATAACTGTTCAAAGGCAAAGGAAATTGGGAGAGTGAAAATGAAAAGGAAAAGATAAAAAGGCAGCCAAATGAAAACAAAGCTTTGTGAATAAAGCAGAAAAGAAGGGGTGAAGAGTGGAGGGAGAATGAAGAACAAAAGAGGAACTAAAATATATTCTGTACAGGTACAAATTCCCAAAATGCTAGTTTGGGCATTATACCATGGAAGTATCAAAGGGATTTATCTGAGATAAGATTATTTCTAATTGAAATATCTAAATATTCATTAAACAGTATTTTAATTTGTTGGTGAAATTTCCATATTTTCATAAATGAAGTGTATGTACAATCATACCCTTTCTAAACAGACATATTTAGTATATCTGCTACTAGTATGCAGATGCCTATGTCTTTATATAGTCTACAGTTTACACATAAAACTTGCCTAAAAACCATGTACTTTATTACTTAAAAGAACTTACTTCATTGACATAAATAAGATAGAGAAATTTCTCAAATAAATGAAGTTTGACAGTAATCAATAAGATTGCTATGTTTACTCAGTAATAAGGGTCATTTCCCCAATTAGAACATAGTAAAAAAAAGTGATGAATCCTGCTAAAGAAGTCAGCAATTTTATTTCTTCTTTCATTGGTTGAAACATGTATTACCTTGCTCTTTCCATTCTCTTGAGAGGTGGTCTTCCAGAAGCAGAAATGCTTTTAGATCGACTATAACTTGGTTTGTAACCCAAACCCCACTTATCCTTTAGGGAAGCAGCCTAATAAAATAAGAGAAAAAATTTACTGTAAACTATACTTTGTTTCTCTTAGTAAACTCTACTTATAGGAGAAACTAGCTAGCAGAGCTTAATCTGCCTGAGGGAGGGGCATCAAATTACAACTGATAACAAAAGAAAATACCAAACTCTAGTCAGCTCCCATCATATTGTCCAAAGTAAGCTGGAAGAAAAAAACCTGGCATTTTTGAAGTTCACTTCAGAGGCATGGGCCCACAAAGGGGAAACATAGGATGAGACCCTGCGCTGATATTTTACTATTGCATCACACCAAAGGCAAATTTATAGAATTGTACCGTTTAGCTGGCGCAGAATGTCTGTCAATCAAGGAAAAATTACAAGGCCTACTAAAAGGGAAAGAAGTACAATCTGAAAAGAGCAAGCACTGCAACCAGATATGACAGGAATGTGGAATTCTCAGACCAGAAATTTAAAAGAGCTATGGTTAACATGCTAATATGTCAAGGGTTAATTAGACTGTATGTAAGGATACTTGGGCAATGTAATTAGTGTGATGGAAATCCTAAGAAACAACCAAAAAGAAACACTAGAGACCACAAACACAGACAAATGAGAATGAGGAGCTCCTTAGCACACTGGGCATAAGGAAAAAAAAATCACTGGTCTTGAAGATTTATCAATAGAAACCAAAACTGAAAAGGAGAACAGACACTGAAAGACCAGAATGTCCAAAAACTGTGAGCCAGAAACTGTTTTTAATGAAAAAGGTAAATACAGCAGAAAGGAGGAAAAGCTGTGGCTGAGAGGTACATCTGACCATTGAAAACAACAGGGGAAGGACAGATAGCTCAAAAGAGTTCACATTTTTCAAAGAGCTCATATTACAGACCATATTACAGACCATATTACAGACTAAAATGGAATTTCATGAAAGGCAGCAAAAACAGTGGGAAAAGGTCCAATCTTATAGTCCCACTGCCTACGCTTAAACTTTGTTCTACCAGGATTATTGGCTATAAAGCACAGTAATATTGATCAACTTTTCTGTCCTTAATTTTCTCATCTTTAAAAGAGGATAATAATAGAGCTACCTCCAAAGATTGTTGTAAGACTTTGACTGTTAACATGTAAAGTGCTTTAAATAGTATTTGGTACACACTACAAATCAGGAGGTATTATCACCACCATTAAAAGAAAAACAAACCATAAGCATCATCATAGATACATTCCAAAAATAAAAAAGTTTAATAAAAGTTTTCTTAAACATCTACTCACTCGCATACTGGACCTCCGCAGTTTTTTACGAACATCTCTTCGAATGTCATTCACAGCTACAGATTCTAACTGTTGGTAACGTTGAATTTCCTGGTTTATGGTTCCTTCACTTGCACCTAATTTTCTGAATGCAAAACAAATACAGCAATTATTGTACAGAAGCAACAAAGTAAAACTAACTTTTACTTGCTTCTTTTTAATGCTCTTGTCAGAATACCAAGGAATATGGACAGGCCAAAACACTGTATAAGTTTAATATTGATATTTGTCAAACTGTAAAAAACAAAACAAACAAAAACAACTACCACTATTTGAGGAAATGCTTTACCCATTTCTGTATCAAGAGTCTCTAGCCATCTTATGAAGACTATAAACATGTTGTACAGGGAAATATCTGTATAAAAATTCTTCAATATTATGGAAGAATATATTTTATTAAAAGTTACTTTTCCCCTGAGAACAAAATGGAAATTGTAGCATAAGTCAAAAGGGAAATGTAAGCCACTATATGATAATTTACAGACAAATTTTTAGGCAATACCTTTCACCATATGCATGACTCTATGAAAAATCCTAGAATGTAAAAAGATACCAGCATTATGTGTGAAGATTAGAAAGGTAAGGTAGAAGGACTGAAAGTTTGAGCTCATTCTGGCTAATTTAAAAAACCTTGTTTCAAATTAAAAAGAAGACTGGAAATGTAGATGTATGCAGCTTAGTATAAAGGCCCTTCAATCTTAAGAATCAGGAAAAAACAAAAACTGAAACAGGAGGAAAAAAAAAAAAGATGAAGGATAATCATTAATGTTTGGGGAAAATACATTTCCAAATTTAGAAAAAGAATATTTTTATTCTTTTTAAGTATTCTTGCAGAGGAGGTATTAGTATTATCCAGCAGGCAGCAGATATAGAACAAAGCTTACCAAAAGCTACTATTCTGTACCCCAATTTTAATCCTGGAGAATTACTAAGAGGAAGGCAGGTATGGAGGAGGGAGTATGAACTTTAAATTCAGACACAGAGAAGTTCAAATTTTAATTCTTTACTCCAAGCCAGGTTTCTCATTAATGAATTTGGGTAATATCTCCCTTCACAGAAATGTAAGGATTAAATTGAGATAGCATATATCAAACTTAAAATATGCGTTTAATAAGTACTAATTTTCACTCTTATAACAATTTCCATTCCAGAAACACTGGTAATGAGAGGTGCAGTGGCGCACGCCTGTAATCCCAGCACTCAGGAGGCTGAGGCAGCAGGATTGCTACAAGTTCAAGGGTGGGCTGGGCTACAAAGTGAGTTGAAGGCCAGCATGGAACTGCACAGTGAAACCCTGTCTCAAAAAGACCAAAAGAAACACAAAACAAAACAGAAACACTATTAGCACTCTAATGCAGACAATTATATAGGCATATATATACATAAGTGGAGGTATTTATATAATTAATTTGTGTGTGTGTGTGCACATAGTACATATGTTTATACATATGGTATAAAGTAGATCATAACTGCCCCAAATGAGGAGCTGTGAAAAACAGTAGATGAGGATTTTGGACTTAACTTTACCATTAAGGAACATAAGATCTCAGGTAATCAATAAACTTCTGTGGACTTTAGTGATCTTGATGATAACCTAAAAGGTTTGTATTAGCCCAAATCCCATTTTAGCATCCTATGATTTTTAAGCTTATAGCATATTATATTATATTTAAAAGTTATACATACTTAAGATCATCTATTACTTTGGCCTGTTCATTCAGTTCTCTGATATCTACTAAACGTTTCATAATTTTTCTTCCTCTAAGTTCTCCTGGCTGGCTAGAAGATGCTCCTTGTCTTCGATAATCTACAGCTTCCTGAAAAACCAGAAATTACATCTGTTAATATTATTGTCAGTTCATACAATAAATCTAGTCTACAAAATTAACACCTTAAATCAAAAAAGAGCATGCAAGAATCAAAGCCATCTATGTAATATTAAGTAAGATGATTAGAATTCTCCATTGATTCAAACCCCAAATATACAGAATCTATGTAGTTGCTACCTACGTTTCCCCATGAGTGTGCTCTGCATGCTTTCAAATGGGAATGGCTAGACTGAGGGGTGCCCCATATCTCTGAGTCACACAGATACTCTGTAGGAACAGAATAGCGTTGATTTGGGGGCTTCAGACCTAGTAGGTGGTTTACAAGTCGCTGCCCAAAGGTGAGCTTGTGGCCATCTCCACTTACTGAGCTTCCATCTGAACTCTAAATAATAAACAGTAATATTACTTTTTAAAAATTTTATTTCTAACAAGACAACTGCATGGTGCAATAGTTATAAATGTGTAAAGTAATTTTCAAAAATCAATACCATAATAAAAGCAGAGTAACTTATTTTTTAAAGTATAGCCCTTCATTTTGTATGCATACTTCATTTTTTCTGGATTCATTTTTCAGTATCTCTCTTAAATGTGATTCATAGATCATGAAATTCATCCACTTAAAATGTCCTATCTGATGCTTTTTTGTATATTACAAAGTTATGCAACCATAATCACACACTCAGTTGAGAACATTTTCATAACTCCAAACCAGAATTCATACCTATTACCAGGTCTCTTCCTATTCCTCTTTCCACCATACTCCTCATACTCCCAGTCCTACACTCTGTCTGGAGATTTGTTTACCCTCTAATTTTAATGTTATTTCATCATCTGTTAGTTAAGGCACAAGTTGACTAACATACATCATGAACACAGAACTCAATTAAAAGATAATACTGTGAAATACAGATCCAAGGAACCATACTACTCCTTCTCCTTCCTCCACAACAGCAACTAGAGTATACTAAACAACACCATTAATTATATCCCTATGTCTGGGTAAAAGCCAGTCCTAAAGATTTCCAATAGTGAGTTTACTTACAGTATGGATAGTGGGAGACATAGTGTCAACTTCATCCTCATCTGACAGGTCAGCTATGTTCACTGAATTAAGGTCAGCAATGTCATCTATGTCCTCCTCTCCTGTCAGCGTTGTAAGGGTATTTCCCAGAGCATTAAGCCTTTTACCAATATTAGGATCCATGTGTACATCAATCCCACACATTTTCCACAACACATTGAGTGTCCATGTTCCAGCACTACTACTTTCTGTTTAAATAAACATATAGCTTTATTGGATAGTCCTGAGTAGAGACATTTAAATAATCTTACATATTTAAGCAATAAAGTGCATGATGGCATAGATAATATCTAATGTTTCTTCAGCTAGATCTGTCAGAAATGTTAGGGTATGAGCATGATTTCTCTGTGTGTACTATGCATCTGTAGTATTTTTCCACATAGTACCCTTCTTTATCCCGAGAACTACATATTCCCTCTCCTACCCCCAAGCTAATCTACATTCCCATGGTTACAACAAGAATTACCATGACTGTGGCTCACTAACTAGAATTAATTATGTAACACACTCAAGTGAACATCAACGCTGGAAAAATAAAAATCTGTCTCTGACCCTAAGAAAACTGGCAGTAGGTAAACAAGGCTCGGAGCTCCTGGCTGCCACATATCCTGCCATGTGTAAGAAGGAGGTCATCAGTCAAAATTAAATAGTTAGCTAGTCAGAAATATGAAGCAGGCAAGAAGGAGCAGAAGCAAGGGCTAGAAGGAATCCTGCTGACCACTGAGATCTTAACTTCACTAGTTACTGAGGGCCTCTCAATTTATCTGGTTCCTTCTCTTCCCTGAGATAAAGTTCAAAATTTAACTGTAACCTGCAAATATCCTTTTAAAAACTTTTCTCCTTTGGTTAAGCTAGTTTCACTGGGTTGCTATCATTTACAAATAAAAAGTCCTGAAAGAGATATGACCTTTCTGCCAACACCCTTTCTTTCTAATAGTGTTGCTGGAAATTTCCTGTTTCACTTTTCTATCACTGGAGACTGTAGGTCTTGGTGCTTCCAGAGATAACTTACTTAGATGAGCACTGGGGCTAAAGTTGGAAAGGATAACAGTGAACAGTAATGAGAGAAAGAAAATCTCAGCTCCTATTCTCAATGCTTTAATAGTGTTTAAATAACTGCTTGCCTTTTGCTCACTTTGCGCAATTTTATAACAAAAGAACAATAAAAATTTATGTTTGGGGGCCTGGGAGATGGCTCAGTGGAATAAGCGCTTCCCTGGCAAGCGCAAAGGCCTGAGTTCAATCCCTGGTTCCGCCAAAAAATAAAAAATAATAAAAAATAAAAATAAAAACTAAAAGTAAGATTTTAAAAAAAATAAAAAAATAAAAAAAAAAAATTTATGTTTGTTGTCATCGCAGTTAAGATATAACTTCCAAAGTTAACTCCTAACTGGTTTCCTAGGTTCTTTACTCCCCCCACTAGTCTTTGAAGATATCTCCTTGATAGTGTCCCTATTTGCTTTTTTTCCTCAAAAGTATTCAGTGTTCTTTCAACTGCCTAGCAAGTCAAGTCTAAGTTCCTTAATTTGGCATTCAAGGTTTTTTCCCATCCCATTTTTCACTTCACTGTGTTCAACTTATCTAAACTGAACAATTCTGAGTACACACTATGCTTTGCCACAATGACTGATGTTATCCTGTCTGAATTTTCTCTTGCCACACCTCCCAGTTTCCACTTAAGGAGTACTGATCTATCTTTTGATTGTTTAAGTGCTTATTCTTCTACAAAGATTTCTCTGATGTCAACATCTTCTAATACTTGAAAATGTTCTCTTCCTATTATATATTTTAATAGAGCTGGGACTTTTAATAATTATTGTATATATCACCTATGCTAATGAAACTTTGCTGAATACATGAAGGATAAAAAGCGTATGATTTATCTTGGTCTTCAAATTTTTACAGTATACCTTGTATATACTGAATATCTAATAAAATTAATCATTAAATACATACAAATGTAATTATTGAAAAAAGTTACATTGAAAAATTAGCAATCTCCAGAATTAGCTAAAAGATTTTCCTGCCACTAAAATAAAGTTAGAATTGTATGAGAAATATGTAGCAAAAGTAATAGTGAATATGAACCTACCAGCTGCTGCTTGTCCTGTGGTCCTTGAACACACTTCATAGGTGCCATCTGGAACTACACCTATAAAAAAAATAAGCCCCAAAATGGTTTTCAATAAAAATTTGCTTGTGATTTAATATATATTTCAATTTTCCAAACAAATAGGAATATTAGCCTCTGTAGGTTTTAGTCCTTTATCTGCTATCTTAATGACTAGTTAATTTCCTCTTTTACAATACTTTATTCTATGATTTAATAGTTTACTTACAGTTTTAGTTTATTTGTTCCATGAGGTTTTCTTATCAGAGTCCCAATACCTTGGTTACCTGAAACTCTACAAAGTTCTCTACAAACATTCAGGAACATTTGGAATACTACAATCAGCACTATCCTGAAGGTATTATTTTCATAATGCAAATATTAGATGTGACTTTTAACTAAGAACTGCTACATTGTGTCAAAGATGTGATCCTTCAGTTTTGTCTTTTCTTTGATCAGGAACATTTTTTAATTTTTATTATTATTATTTTTTTTTTGGCGGAATCGGGGATTGAACTCAGGCCCTTGCGCTTGCCAGGGAAGCGCTTATTCCACTGAGCCATCTCCCCGGCCCCAGTCAGGAACATTTTATGAACAAAAAAGGCCTCTGAATTACAAGGACATGATCTATCCCAGAATATATTAAATTTTAAGTATGAAAAATATAATACTATGTAGTTTAATCTGTTAATTAAAGCTTCAAAAAAAGAAGCTAATTGAATTCAACATTTCTAAGCAATAAAGCACATATCATTCTTGAAGTAACTTTTAAACTAAGACTTTTCTTAGCAATACTTAGTGGAAACTAATATAAATCTAAATGTGATAATAGTCTTAAATGAAAATGTCCTTTTACAACTCTTTTGACTCTTAAATTGGTACTCAAATGTAAACACTGGGTTTGTCATTCATTTTGCAACTACCTTGATAGTAAATGTTTTTCCTTGAAAATTTTTCAAAACAGAAAAATCCTTCCGAAGTAAACATACTATAACTTAGTTTGTGAGGGAGGATCTATTTGTTCCTAGATGATTAAATAATTTATGTTTATCTTTTAAAAAATGATATAAATAACTTTAAAATTGAATTATATTTTTGAATCATATAGTACTTGTGTCTCACATGTAAATTCTAAATTAAAAAACAAAATACCAGATCTGATTCTAGGGTAAATACTTCAATTTACCTTTATATTGTGGTTTCAAATTACAAATAATGCCTATTTAGTCTTTTGAAGTGAGGAATGCCAGAATGAAAAGCAAACTTTTTGTGTTTGCGATGTAAAACAAAGAAAAAATAAGTAAAAAGGTGAAAGAAAATCATTATTTTCCATCCTAAGAAGTAACAGATTATTTTACAACAGTAAGTTTAAAAATAATGACATAAATTTACAGAATAGAAAGCAGATAAAGTAATATTAAGATCTTTGAGAGATCTGGATCTTGATGTTGTGGGCTTGGAAATTAATTGGGCTTTTCTTGTCCTCTACATAAAGAGACAATGCTGACGTGGACCAACTAGTAATCTAAATCCAGGATGGCAATTTCTATACTTTGATAACCAAATCCTACTCAAGCTTTAACAGACAGCTTAGAATCCCTCAAACTTCTGATGGTTGATGAAATGGGACTAATTTTTAAATCTATGTACATGGTTCTTTTCTTTTTTTTTTTTTTGGTGTAGTAGATTGTATTTTATAAATGCTAAAATCATTTCTCAAAGTTTTTGATCAGAACACTAATTATCGCATATAAAGTATTTATTACAAAATAATTTCAACCTTCACATGACTAAAATGTAGTAAAATAGGTGCTAAATTCAAAGTTCTAAAGTGAACTTTATACAAAAAAGAAATGTATACATGTA
>NDGM011201331.1:0-10225 GCA_002564305.1 Octomys mimax | reverse complement strand
TGTCTTCAAGAGTTCCTCCTACTTTCTCATCCAGGAGATTTAGTGTTTCTGTTTTAATGTTTAAATCTTCAATCCATTTTGGCTTTGGCTTAGTGCATGGTGATAGGCCTGTGTCAAGTTTCTTTTTTGGAATGTAGAGAGCCAGTTTTTCCAGCACCATTTGTTAAATAGCCTATCTTTCTTCCAGTGAGCATGTTTGGCCCCTTTGTCAAAGATAAGATAGCTGAGTGTGTTTGTAGAGGCTACTGCATCTTTTAATCTACTTCATTAATCCTCAGGTCTATTTTGTTGGCAACACCATGCTGATTTTATCACAGTATCTTTGTAGTACAATTTCAAGTCAGGAATTGTGATGCCTCTTACCTTGCCTTTGTTGTCTAGGATTGACTTTGGTAAGAATTTGAATTTTGAAACACCATTTTACAGAAAGTTGGGAAATTTGGGGAAGATTTTAGTTGGGAACTGTATTGAGCATTGGCAGTGAGTGACAGTTCTGGACATCAGAGCCCCTCCTACATGTGTCAGAATGCAGGGTCATTAACAGCAGTGCCCACATGAGTCCCAGTATCATGGAGCCTGGACATCTCCTCCTCTGTACCTGCCCAGGCTAGCTCCTCAGCTACCCATCCCTTCATGAGCCAGGATATCTGAATACTTCCAACAAATTACTTCTCTGCTTAACTCTGTAAAAGTGGCTATCTGTTGTCCACAACCAAGAAACGTGACTGGATTGAGCAATCACAGAGAATGTACTTTCTCAGGACTTTGTGGCATTATACACAGAAAACTGACAATGATGACGTTTTCTCCAGTTTCATTGCCAGGAACAAATAAAGCCATTTCTAGAAGTTGAGAAAAATTGATATGTCTCAAATATCCTGTTCCTAGCCAAGTTGTCACTCAGAGGAGAGTTACTAAAGGCTGTATTCAGATGTAAATGGATTCTGAAAATACAGCACCCAAATACAGTGCCTTTTTCATGAAAGATGTGCACAAAACATTCTGGATAGTCAGAGAAAACTTTCATGTGCTTGAGCACATAGTGATAGACTATGGGATCCAATATGTACTACTATGACAGGGAAACTCAAGAGTGGTCCTGGACATCTTATGTTTCCTGAGACTTTAGAAAACCAGACAATAGTTTGCTCACTTGGTCAGGACTAAGGAATAAATACAGTGAAGGAATGTCACATACTACTTATAGTCTGCATGAAGCTTGAAAGATCACTAGAAAGCTTAGCAGCTGCTAAGCCATTAACGCACAGGGACATGCTCATGCCAGAAAGGTAAGCCATGGAAATGAGGAAGTTCCATGAAGGCCACTGAGGTCCAGCTTTCTGATAATATATTTTAATTTGCATCAGTCAGAGTATTCAGGCAATCATTCCCAATATTTTCCTATTTTATGATATTTTACATATTTAAAAATGCTATGAAAATACATACGCATCTTGTAAAAATTTAATAAAGTAGCATGCTTGCAAGCTCAAGCATCAGCTGGTGGGCAGATGGTCCCTGCACAGCGCTGTGGGCTGTGCTTCTCCTTTCTGGCTAGCACTCGCCTTCACAGCCTCCTAGCCATATGCAGCGGTCTCCCCCAGCTCTCTGTTTTTATCTTCTTTTAACAACACATGACAGTCATGACAGGCTTGTTTGTTTACTCAGACTGCTTCATCAGAGCTGTGATTGGCTAACAAGGTTAGGCAGAAGCTAGTATTTGTCAACCAAATTGAAAATTAATAATATCTGGCACTATGTGATAGAAGGTGTACATAAATAATTCTTTCCCTCTTCTTGAAATGTATTTAATTAGATATTTTGACTTTATTTTTTATTCTGACTTGAATAACAGGTTTATTAAATTATAATTATGTAGTCATAATTATGTAGTATAGTCATAGATTTTTAGTTCAAAACTTGTAGGACTTGAAAATTCCTATAATTATATTATATTATATTATATGTCTGTATACTGGTTTTTTGTTTGTTTGTTTGATTTTGTTTTTTTGTCAGAGCCGGGGATTGAACTCAGGCCCTTGCACTTGCCAGGGAAGTGCTCATTCCACTGAGCCATCTCCCCAGCCCCTAGACTGTTATGGTTTGTGTACAGATGTCGTTTTAAAACCTCATGCAATCATGGAGTGGCTTGGCTTCTTGAATTTGTGATTGATTTTTGTTCCAATGCAGGTGTGAGTGCTGCACCTGCCCTGGGGTGGGTAATTTGCATTACAATGTAAGGAGGGGAGAGAGGCCAGCTGGCTGCCTGAGCTGCTACCCCTCTCTTTGATCTCTGCTCTTTGCTGCCCTGCCATGAATGGTTGTTCTCTGCCATGTGGCACTCTGCCTTGAAGTCAACTTATGCCAAATATAGAACAAAAATTTCAGTACAGACTAAAGCCTCCATTAACTGTGAGCTAAATAAACCTTTCCTTCCTTCTTTTTGGGTGTCGGGTATTTGTCCCAGCAATGAGAGAAAAGTAACTGAGACATACGTATGTATAATATATATTTTATGTAAATGTGTTATACATTTCTCTATTAAAATAAAGCATAAAATATTAATATTTTCCCTGTGGAAAAAATTAAAATACTAATATTTTAGGGAATTTCTGGTAGACTGATGTCTTTCTACTTTAAGAAAGGAGTGAAGAGAGATGAAAAGCAGGACACAGAGAAAATGAAGGAAAGAAAGGGAGAGAGCCAAGCCCCATGAGAAAGGGAGGAAGTGAAAAAAAGAGGAGGTTAGGCAGGCAGGAGGGAAGAACACTTGGTAGGGGGACGAGTTTTTGGGATGTCGGAATTTGGGATAAGTGTTTCTGGGCCTTTATTATCCCTTGGAAAGCTCTTTCACATTTGTGTGTGCTCACTCTTAGGCCTCAGTTTATGCCCTGAATAGTGTACACATAAAATATATCTTCTATGTTAAAAAGTCACATGTTCGTGCCTCTCAACTGGCCACTGGGTTGTGGAGATGCTCTCCAAAGCATCTAGAACTTTGGTGACAGAATTTTTTCTAAAACACAAATCTGTATATTACATTGGTCCACATCAAGCACACCCATAGTTGCCTGTGTATTCCAGGAGCACCAGTGTCTCCTCCAGAATTCACTGCACTTTGCTCCTTGCTTCATCTCTAGTCTTCCTGGCCCGCATGGCCATGACTCTGTCTCTGCCTCTGCTTCCGTTGATGCACCTCCATACTGCCTCCAGGAGACCAGCTGACTGCCCTGCTACCTTTTCACACTCATATCCATATGTTTAGATGCTCTCAGTCTTGTTTGAATGTTCTACCCAAAGACTGTGGAGAGCTGAAACATACATTCAGCAAAGCACTGGAACACTTATTCGTAATTGTGTTTTTACTCTTCATCACATCCAGTTGGGAAGACCGTTCTTCAAGAGTGGATAAAGTGGTCATCATGGTGGACACAGCGGAACAGATATACATGACCTCTCATATGGAAGGACATACATTTATTGAGTGTGCAACACTGGCCAAAGAGATTTCCAGACACTATACCGAAAGTGGCAGTTGACATTTTTTGGTGAGATAGGAATCTTTGAAACTTATGAAGAAAATGTTTAGCTTTCTGGATAATTTGTATACTTCTGAAATATAGAGTGAAATCCAGAATATGCATGGTATATAGCTTTGAAAATATAGCTGTTTCCATCTCTAGTAAGAAATACCCCTGAGGTAATAAATAAAAGTATCAGAAGTCTCTTTCAAAAAGATCCACAAAAGCTGAAAGAAATTCGTTGTAGGTCTTTAAGATAAAGAAGAAAGAAAAACTTAAGGATGGGTTTGTAAGCATAGAATCACAGCAGGTCATATCTAAAGCACATCGCATATAACACAGACAAGCTCCCTGTTTCCAAATGACTATGACCGTGTCTGCTAAGGAAGGGCAGAAGTCTCCATCAGAGGCCTGGGGAACAACAGACATTAAAAGAGATTGAAAGAACAAAATTCGTGTCAGTTTAGATGAAAGGAGACAGATTATTCAAAAGTAAATGACTTCATATGACTTATATGATCGGAAAGCAATCTGAGACCATAAGGCAGCAATGTAGATTATTGCTCACGTGAAAAGCTGTCTACTTCCAAGAGGAAACCTGAGAGCTAACAGAGCATCAGAACATGAACCATTTGTAATAAGCCATCAGAAAAGCACCCAAAGGGCACAAAAATGTGTCTTCATGCAGGACTCTACTTGTTCACAGGTGGAGGACACTAGAAGTATGTGCCTGACTAAATTTTAGCTCTGTGAGAAAAGTGATCACAATACATAGCCTCACATTTTTTCTCAGGGTGGTTTGTGTGACCTTTGAGTTGTGACTTTTTGACTGTGCCAACCAGAGGTGGGATCAATTTTCTACTCCCTGAACTGGGCTGGTTTTGTTACTCTGTTAGCAACTACAGCTAAGGTGACAGTACGCGAGGTGGCCTTGCACCCTCTGTGCTGTTCCTTATGCTGTCCTGAGTAGCCAGTTTAGCAGAAGAGATCTTACAGAGGCAAAAGAGGGGTGCAACACTGCCAGTGTGTGAGCAAGGTCACCTTCTCCTAGCTGCTTGAGTAACCTTGGAAGACACGGACAGAGGATGCACCCATGGAGCTGATGTGCCACCATTCCCTGGCTGACTCACTGAGTGTCACAGCAGACACAGGTGGGCACAGAGTGACAAGCCAGCTGTGGAGGAAGGGACAGAAGCTGGCAACTACTACTTGAGTACCCGCATGAAAGCAGCACATACTGTGTCTTGACAAATGCTATTTTAAAATTACTTTAGCATTTTCATATGATAATCTCTGCCCTGGTACTGGACAAATAAATTCCATAAATTCAATAAACTCAATTCCATGACCATAGTCTTATCAGTGTGTAGGACTTAGCCAGCTTATTTATTTGTTGTGGTACTGGGGGGTTGAACCTATTGTCTTAACATTAACCTACATCACAAGCCCAGTTTAAAAAATTACTTTTAAGCATCTTGCTAAATTGTTAAGTGGCCCTGGCTGGGCTTGAACTTGTGGTCTTTCAGCTTCAGCCTTTTAGCATGTTGTCATTAGAAACATAAAAAATTATAAGAATATTTCTTACCCATGAGAAAGCAAATCAAATAACACCTACCTGAGGTCAGAGGTACTGACTTCATTTTCTTGTTTGTTTGTTTGTTTGTTTTTGGCTTTTCAGGGATGAAATGAAAATAACAGGTAGAATACAGAGAATAGATGTGAGGACTCAGGAGAGATTCCAGAACTGGAAATGTCACCAAGTCAATGCTATTAATCCAAGCAGGTAGACAGTAAAACATATTTGGATACTGATGATGACCCAGCAGAAATGACATGCTCACAATTATTACTGAGGGGAAAGAGAATGGTACAAAGCAATTATTTTTATATAATAATCCCTAAAAATTCCACATTTTTGGTATTTGACTTTATGTATCTGTGTTCAGAACATTTAAACGTGGGGGTAGCATATGTTCTCTCTTAAACACTTCTGTCAGAATGTTAGGCATAGTGGGAAAAAAGAAACTGATACAACACACATTCCAAAACTAATGAAGTGTCAAAGGCTGGTGAGATAACTCAACGGAATAAGCACCTGCTTAGTTAGGCAAGCACAGGGACCAGGGTTTGATCCCTGGCACCACATGTCATGCCAACTCTGCCCCTGGGTATGCCTGTAAGCCCAGCGCTGGAGAGGCTGAAAATAAGATGATCACTATAAGTCCAAGCTGTGTGGTGAGACCCTGTACCAAACACATTAAAAAAAAAAAAAAAGGTGTCACTATCTTATTACCTCTCAACAATAAATTCACCTTCTTGGCTACTATGCCATAATAAAATTGGGTTATGGGATTATTGCTGCTTTTCAGGAACCCAATATCAAATATTTTTTTAGAAAATGCAAGGGGAATGCTAGGCGTGGGTAGGGTTTTCTCTTAGTGGGTCTAGAGTAGCTGACACACTAGGATGCTGCAGGAAGTTTTCCTCTACTGTGTGGTCTGCAGGTCACTACATCTGCCAGCTTTTTCTTTCTTTTTTTTTTTCTTTTCTTCTTTTTCTTTCTTTCTTTTTCTTTTTCTTTTTCTTTTTTTTTGCAGAATTGGGGATTGAACTCAGGCCCTTGTGCTTGCCAGGGAAGCACTTATTCCACTGAGCCATCTCCCCTGCCCCATCTGCTAGCTTTTGAATACTGCACATTTTACCAATTTTTGATCCAAACAATGAGAGCACTGCAAAGAGGAACAAATAATGGGAGTCTAGGACTGAGCGAAAGCCCCCGCAGTCTATACCCTTTCTCATGCATAAAGGAAGATTCCTGGCTTTTAGAAAGGGAGACCTGTTATAACAAAGAGGAAAATTGGTAAAATATTTTCCTACTATACCTTGAGAAGTGTGTCACATATAAGGCACTGCAGTATTACCATAAGCTATTCTCTAGTAAACCCAACCACATCACCAATTCAATTAGTGATGTCCACTGAGACAAGAGGCAAAATGAATTTAAGAATTTTGGATAGAGAGCTAAATGGTGACTTGCAATCTCTTTCCTGGGACTTTGAACAATTGCAAATAGAATATAAGCCTTGCGTTTCCCCCCTTAGGGAAAGATATTGTTGAAGAGAATAAGTATCTAATGCAAAAATTCAGATTCAATGTGAACATTCTAGAATTTTCTGAATGATGTATTTTCTAAATCTATATTCAGAAGCTGAGGAGTGAGCTGAAAGGGTCCGTGTGCTGGTGTTAGGCTGACCCTTACCTGAACCTGAGTTAAAATTTGTCATAAACTCTCTACTGTCTTTTTCTTCTCTTCTCTTCTCTTCTCTTCTCTTCTCTTCTCTTCTCTTCTCTTCTCTTCTCTTCTCTCTTCTCTTCTCTTCTCTTCTCTTCTCTTCTCTTCTCTTCTCTTCTCTTCTCCTCTCCTCTCCTCTCCCCTCCCCTCCCCTCCCCTCCCCTCCTCTCCCCTCCCCTCCTCTCCTCTCTTCTCTCCTCTCTTCTTTTCTCTTCTTTTTCTTCTTTCTTTCTTTCTTTCTCTCTTTCTTTCTTTTTTTCTTTCTTTCTTTCCATCTTTTTTAGCCTCCTGATATTTTTTCTGGCACCAATTGTTTATGTAAAGAAATGAAAATTATAGGACCTATTTAGTAAAGAAACTGTAATAAATATAAATAATAATTTAGAAGGCTATTGCTTAGCTAATAGAAGGCCTGGCTTTTTTAATGAAGGGGGACCATCTTTTGATACATATAAAATGAATAATATAGTCAATGTGTACAAATAAGCAAACTGTGTTTTAAAAGTGTCTCTTTATGTAAATTTCAAGAAAAGACCAAAAGAAGGCCACAAGTTTCACACACCTCAGTAAACAGCACAAAGAAAACTCAGAAGGTCACCTTAAGATGTAGACACTATCCTTTGAGATGGAGGAAAAAGAGAAGAGTGGGAACTTGTAAATTTTACAGATTGTGAGGAGTGGGGCCCGGAGCTAGGAAGCCCCGACCTGAGAGGCCGAGAAGCTGCTCCTCTGGTCTTCGTGTCTCTGAGGGGTGTAGCTGAACTCACTCTGTAAGTGTGGACAGTCTCCCCGCTGGTGCAGCTGTCCTACGCGGGAGGTCGACTCTAGATCTGTAAGGAACCTTTGCTGAAACGCAGGCAGGGAAGAGCAAGTGTCTTGTGTTTCATTCTGCACCACAGTCTCCGTCTTGTGCACCTATGGACAGGAACTAATAGCGAGCCAGATAGCAAAAGAAAGGTGCGGTTTTGATTCTGCCAGGATCACTATCACAAAGCAGGACATACAAGGGTAACTTTGGAAGCGCAGAAGCAGTTTCTCAATATTTAACATGGGAAGGTACAGAATATACTCCCAGGACTGTGTACTCCATGAGGACTGCTTCTGAATTGCCCAGAAGAGAGATGGGGAAGCGTGTCATGCAAAGAAGAGGAGAAAGCCCCTGAAGAGCCCTGGCTGATGTGCTTCGCTCCGGAAGCAGAGCCTGCGTCCCAGCGAGGGATTACTCAGATGGCCAGCGCAGATGTCTTTGAGACCCTTGACCAGCAGGGGAACACTATAGCTATGAACTCATGATTCTTGTGTTTGGTTCTCTTTTCTGAATGGGAGTTTTCAGTGCAGTTGTCTTTTCATCTTCAGACCATTTATTGGGAGACAGGATGATTGTCGAAACCACAAGCGGCCACATCCAGAGCTGATGGAGAGGTTGGCACGTCACCCAGAGAGCCTGGACTCTCAGCTGGCTAGAACTACCATGTGGGACGTTGGGATGTCTTTGGTAGAGAGGAGGAGGCCTGTGCTGAATGTGCCAGCCATCTTTCACGGATGCTGTGTGGGCAGAGGAACAGAGTATGCCAGAGAGGGTAGGTGTTCACCAGCCTGCCCTCTTTTCTTCCATTAGATATACACAGTTGGCTCCGTGCAACTACAGGTCATGCCTCTGCCAAACCAACCAACCAAGAATTGCAGATACGCAAAATACATCTTATGAGGCTGAAAACAAGAGGAGCACTATGAGTTCAAGCTGTGAAGTGAGACCCTGCACCAAAAAAAAATCTTACAAATTCCATAAATTTCTAAAAAGGGAGAACGGAACGGAATGGAATCTGCGGGCTTAAGCATCATGCTTGCTGCAGGCAGCACGCCCCAGGGTCCTGCTGTGTCCCGGAGTCTTGACTTACAGCTCATTTGAGTAGTTCATACATGGGCCTATGAGCTGAATCTGTGCAAATGTTTTTTTTTAATCTATTTCTTTATTTATTTGGTACAAGGTCTTGCTATACAGCTCAGACTCATGGTGCTTCTCCTGCTTCAGCCTCCCCAGTGCTGGGATTACAGGCGTCACCACCATACCCCGTTGCAGTGGCCAGCATGGTGTGGGGCCAGTATGGCGTGTGATGCAGGGGATAAAACTCAGGTCCTTGCGCTTGCCAGTAAGATGCTTAAACTGCTGAGCTATCTCTCTGACCCTGTACAAATGTTTTTATAGTATTATTTCCTAAACAGCATGACATGGTTATTATTTCTCTAACATTGATATTGTACTACAAAAGTAACATAGGGGAGACTTGAAGCATATAGAAGAATGCGTGTAGGTTATATACCAATGCCATTTTACAGAAAGGATCTGAGTGTCCAAGCGTCCAGGAATCATCCAGAAATGTTGTAACTCTCCTCTCCTGGATACTACAGTATGACTACGTAGAAAGACGCAGCCAATTTGACATCATGTTTAGCAGCCCTCTAGCGAAACTTTATATCTAGGTGGGATTATGAAACTAATTTCATCCATAAAGTATTAAAGAATTCAGTGAGTATCACTCAGAGAGGAGTGTATCACTCAGAGAGGGGTCATTTTAGTAGTAGATGAGACTACACATACTTTTCATCTTTTCCTAGTAGTTGTAAGAGAAAAAAAAATTGATGTAATCAGAACCAAAGAAGCTTTGAAGAACCCTTTTCAAGAAAAACAGCAGATTGGAATAGAAATAATCCTAGTCAAATATGAATAAACTCTATGAACCAGTACAATGTAGGACCTGTGAAAATATTTTTTGAAAGGAAAAGAAAAAAATTCAAGAATTTTTAGAAAAGAACATTGTTTGAAAAGTTTCTACTTTGAGAATTGATTTGCTTTGAAGCAGAAACAATTTGATTTTTTTATTGATTGATTTTGTCTTTTTAAGACAGGCTCTTACTGTGCAGTTCAGGTGAGCTTTGAGCTCACTTTGTCACTGAGGTTGGTCTCGAACTTGCAATAATCCTCCTGCTTCACCCTCCCGAATGCTGGATTATAGTCATATGCCACCATGGCTGGCTCAGAAACTATTTTAGTCTTTAAAGGCAAACAAATACATGTTAACACAATGAAACAATGAATTAAAAGTTGATAAGAGTGTGCACTAAATACCTATGTAAGCTAGTTAACCAATTTATATGGTCAGACAGTCTGAGCATGTAATTCAGTATGGCATCCAATCCAGCAAGCATTTTAAGAAGGTAAATGGAAACAGGCTGGATGTGTGAAGCTGTAGGTCAGTAGGTGACATAACAGAAAGGAAGGTCATTGTCTGTGATAAGGTGGGAGAAACCCCTGTGGTAAGAGAAACCATTCATAAACATTATCTACTAGATCACCAACACAAGATAACAAAACTGAAGGTTTTCTTTTTTTAATCTATCTATCTATCTATCT